>JAXIVJ010003788.1:25000-62500 GCA_036785665.1 Chirona hameri
GCGCGCCGTTAGCTGTGACACGGGTCAGCACAGGTCAGCACGGGGCAGCACAGGTCAGCACAGGTCAGCGCAGGTCAGCACGGGTCAGCACGGGTCAGCACGGGTCAGCACGGGTCAGCACGGGGCAGCACGGGTCAGCGCAGGTCAGCACGGGGCAGCACGGGTCAGCACGGGGCAGCACGGGTCAGCGCAGGTCAGCACGGGGCAGCACGGGTCAGTACAGGTCGACTCGGTGTGGTCACAGGTCAGCGCAGGTCGGCTCGGCTCGGTCACAGGTCAGCTCGGCGTGGTCACAGGTCAGCTCGGCGTGGTCACAGGTCAGCTCGGCGTGGTCACAGGTCAGCGCAGGTCACCGGTCAGCTCGGCGTGGTCACCGGTCAGCACGGGTCAGCAGTCAGTCACGGTACAGTCCTGATCAATCGGGCGATGACACGTCCTGCTTTAGCTACGAGTTCTCGGGACACGTCCTGCTTTAGCTACGAGTTCTCGGTGGGTACTTTCATGTGTCTTTGGGAAGCTGTCCGCCTCAGATAAAGGGAAAATATGTGCGGAAAACTGTGGGAAGCATCGTGCACAAGCCATGCCGCGGTGTTTAGCCCTCACACCACAATCCTAGCCTGCAGTGGGTTCAAAGCCCTTGTGGCCAGCACCTGAGCTTTGACAGAGAAATAGAACAAAAACAGGTAGCTTATCCCCGTAGGAATGTAAGTCGACCTGCCTGGGGTTCAGCAGCCCGTAAGCGGACAAATCTGTCTCGTCACGACACGTGGTGGATTCTTAGCCATATTCTACGTGCCATGGAGGCCGCCTCCGCACAGCCAGTGCCGGCCGAGAACTGTCAAACGAGCCCGGATCAGCCGGCGTCGGCCTGATCGGCTCGGCATACAGGAAGCGGCGACACCGGGCGCAGAGGCCAGTCGAACGCAGACATTACACTGCTTTGCAGATCTGGTTATCAGTGTCGGGACCACCGAGTCCAGGACCGGCGCGGTCGAACGCAGACATTACACTGCATTGCAGATCTGGTTATCAGTGTCGGGACCACCGAGTCCAGGACCGGCGCGGTCGAACGCAGACATTACACTGCATTGCAGATCTGGCTATCAGTGTCGGGACCACCGAGTCCAGGACCGGCGCAGACATTACACTGCATTGCAGATCTGGCTATCAGTGTCGGGACCACCGAGTCCAGGACCGGCGCAGACATTACACTGCATTGCAGATCTGGCTATCAGTGTCGGGACCACCGAGTCCAGGACCGGCGCGCACATTGTATGTACCGACGCCATACCGGATTCCCGTGGGGTAGCTGATGGCCGGCAGCTAAGCTATAGGACACCAAGCAAATGAAAAAGGATGCCCGGCAGACGCAAATACAAATAAGACGCGGTAACTTATGGAGGAGTCTTTTCCATGCCGTTTCGTGACACACATGTCAGCGACTTTCACGGAGGGACGGAGGGAGGGAGGGAGGTTGGGAGGGAGGGAGGGAGGGAGGGAGGGAGGGAGGGAGGGAGGGAGAAAGGGAGGGAGGGAGGGAGGGAGGGAGGGAGGGAGGGAGGGAGGTAGGGAGGGAGGGAGGGAGGGAGGGAGGGAGGGAGGGATAAAGGGAGGGAGGGAGGGAGGGAGGGAGGGAGGGAGGGAGGGAGGGAGGGAGGGAGGGAGGGAGGGAGGGAGGGAGGGAGGGAGGGAGGGAGAAAGGGAGGGAGGGAGGGAGGGAGGGAGGGAGGGAGGGAGGGAGGGAGGGAGGGAGGGAGGGAGGGAGGGAGGGAGGGATAAAGGGAGGGAGGGAGGGAGGGAGGGAGGGAGGGAGGGAGGGAGGGAGGGAGGGAGGGAGGGAGGGAGGGAGGGAGGGAGGGAGAAAGGGAGGGAGGGAGGGAGGGAGGGAGGGAGGGAGGGAGGGAGGGAGGGAGGGAGGAGGGAGGGAGGGAGGGAGGGAGGGATGGAGGGAGGGAGGGAGGGAGGAGGGAGAGAAAGTGACAGATGGAGGGGTGATGGCACGCCATTACAACATTTGCTAGGAGGTATGATGGCACAGGTAAATAACGGCCACAGTGACGGAGACGGAATCCGGACAGTTCTGACCCTATATATGGCCTTGGTTCTGACAACACATCAGACAGGATGCCATACAAAGATAAACATATTTATACTTGAGACCCGTTTGACACATTGTCGGCAGGGTTGGCAGTGGGTGGCAGTGTTTTTTGCCAGCAAAGCTTTTTTTGCCGGCAAAAACAAGGTTTTTGCCACTGTTTTTTACCGGTTAAAACCAGCTGTAAAAAAACCCTGGTGGCAAAAAATGGCAAAAGTGGCAAAAAATCCAATGAGACAAAACTGATATTGTTTTGTATCAGATCAATTTAGGGTAGTCTCTACCTAAATAAGCAGACTACTGTATTTTCCAACCAAACTCCATGCAATTTTGCATGTAGATATATTGTCATGTGGGAAAGACAGCAATACACTTGTTTTCCCCAAAAGAATGCCTGGGGCCATACAATTCAAGATGGCCGCCTCTATAATGATGGGTATCTAGTATCTACCCTCCAGTTCTTAGAGCATACCTGGACAAATAATGGAGTTTTTACAATGCAATTCATCCTAGGTGTTCATAAGTATATTATCTAGGTCCCAAACATAAAACAACACCTTTCAAACCATATTTGCATGAACAGACAACTTTGACAGCATATTGCACCAAAAGTGTCGTTCGAAGTTAGAACCTTATTCTTCACATTGAAATACAATGTATGACACGGTTAACAATAATCTTATGTATTTTAGAGGTTTGGGAACAAGCAAAAACATTTTAGAACACATCTGGTAATTTTTTAGTCAATCTGTCAAATACTTTTTACAGCAGATGAAAAACAATCATGCCGTGCCCAAAAATGCGTTTTGAGTAAATTAAAGTTAAATATTTGTACACATAGAAAAAGGTAATTTACACATCCTTACTTGTAGAAGCATCCTGGATTGTAGTCAGGTCCAAAACAGTAAAATATCCGTCAAAAGAAAAGAAGTGGTGCGGTATCTGAATGAACGTACTGAATGAGCGTAAATCGATGGAGAAATGGCAGATCCTCTCCCCTTAAGCATTCTATGGCATAGCTCAGGCTATTTAAGTAGGTTTTGTTTGGTTTCTTTCCAAGTAATATGGAAAATAACAGCATTTTCATAATATGTGTTTAAATGGCACATGACCCAATAATTACCTTGCTGATGCAAATTGCCTACACTCAACCCAGGTACCCAACCCAGATGCTCTGCCATATTCATAACCGTTGACATGCCTGTTCTTTACCACAACGCTCAGGCACGTAGCCAAGGGGAGGGCGGCGGGGGCGGCCCCCCCCCCCCCCTAGAGGCCAGGAGGGCCCTTTTTGGCGCGCGTGGGCCCTTTTCGGCGCGCGCAGCGCGCCGAAGAGGGCTGTCGAGACCGCGCGAAGCGCGGTATCATAGGCTCTTTACTACACGAAGCGTGGTCTTTAGAGAGTTTAGCGGACTTCAGAGACCCTTAGGGCCACCAGGGCCCTCTGAAAGACCAGAGGGCCCCTTGGACGTTCAAAAGAGCCCTGTGCATGTCAGAGGGGCCCCTGGCAAGACCGAAAGGGCCCCTGAGCGGGTCAGAGGGCCCCCTGAGCACGTCGAATGGGCCCCCTGAACACGTCGAATGGGCCCCTAGCCAGCACAGAGGGGCCCCTGGGCAGGTTGAGAGGCCCCTGAGCATGTCGACAGGGCGACAAAGCGGCCAGCGCAGTCCTTTGTCAGGTCATAAGGGCCCCTGAGCAGGTTGGAGGGCCCCTGGACAGACCAGAGGGCCCCTGGGAAGTTAAGAGGGCCCCTGTACAGGTCAGAGGGGCCCTGACCAGACCGAAAGGGCCCCTAGGTGGGTCAGAAGGGCCCCTGAACATGCCGAATGAGCCCCTAGCCAGCACGGAGGGGCCCCTGAACATGCCGAATGAGCCCCTAGCCAGCAGGTTAAAGGGCCCCTGGAGAGACCAGAGGGCCCCTGGAAAGTTAAAAGGGCCCTGCGCAGATCGGAGGGGCCCCTGATCAGACCGAAAGGACCCCTGGGTGGGTAAGAAGGGCCCTGAACATGCCGAAGTGGCCCCTGGCCAGCACGGAGGGGCTCCAGGGCAGGTCGGAGGGCCCCTTGAGCATGTCGGCAAGGGCGACAAAGCAGCCAGCGCAGGCCGACCAGAAGAGTCGCTGGGCCGATCGGAGGGGCTCCTGGGCAAGTCAGAGGGGCCCCTGGCTAGACCGAAAGGGTCCCTGGGCCGGTCGGAAGGCCCTTGAACATGCCGGATGAGTTCCTAGCCAGACTGGAGGGGCCCCTGGGCAGGTCGGAGGGGCCCCTGAGCAGGGGCGGCGGATTGCGGGGGCAGGGTACCCAAAATTTCCCCCAGTCGAAAATCCTGGGGGCAAAGGGTAGTTTTGCCCCCCCCCCCCAAGATTTTAGCCTGCTCAATCTGGGGCAACATGACCCTTCCCCTCCCCAGGATTTTCATTTGAGGGGGGGGGGGATTTTGGGTACCCTGCGCCCCGCAATCCGCCGCCCCTGCCCCTGAGCATGTCGGCAGGGCGACAAAGAAGCCAGTGCAGTCCCTGGCCAGGTCGGACGGACCTCTGAACAGGCCGAATGGGCCCCTTGACACACAAGAGGGGCTTCTTGGAAGGTCAGAGGAGTCTCTGGTGAGACCGGAAGGGTCAAAGCACGTAGAGATCGCAGATGAAGATTAAATACAAAGAGGACTTACTCCACAATAAAAATATTAAAAGCGGAGCTTTCGCGTATATTGTAACACCCTTCGTCAGGGTGCTACAATATACCCGAAAGATCCGATTTTATTTTTTCCTGTAGAGTAAGCCCTCTTTGTATTATATATATATATATATATATATATATATATATATATATTATATATATATATATATATAAATATATATATATATATATATATATATATATATATATATATATATATATATATATATATATATATATATATATATATATATATATATATATATATATATATATATATATATATATATATATATATATATATATATATATATATATATATATATATATATATATATATATATATATATATATATATATATATATATATATATATATATATATATATATATATATATATATATATATATATATATATATATATATATATATATCACCCACTCCACATCATGTCTTTTCGCTTCGCGGATCCCAGATGAGTCCCTGAACAGGTCGGAAAGGCGTAGAGAAGGTCAGAGGGGCCCCTAGACGATCTGAAGGGACCTTGAGCCTTTCAACAGTAAGAATACGGTACAGAATACATTTTCGCGCCGCTCCGCGGCGCAATTTAACTACAAATTCAATTATATGCGGGTTAGGAAAAAAATCGGTCAGTTTCTCGGCGCATTTATGTGTTATGTTGCTACTTCCCTATATTATTGGGCAAAATAGTTCATTTCAGCACCTTTTCCCCACACTTTTAAACGCACAATATAGCAATTTTAGAGGTTCGCACCATACGCAATGCGACGCATTGATGAGAAAGCAACCCAGGGCATAATACTCAAAATTTTCACGCCGCTCCGCGGCGCAATTTGTTTAAGAGTTCCAGGTCTTGAGCTTAAAAAAATATTCCAAGTTGGTATAACTGATTCCAAATTCGTGTCGCTGGTTCCAAAGTTGATGTGGCAGTTTGCTAACTCCAGCTCCTAAACGTTGGTATGGCCCATGCCATACCTGCCATACTGCATTTTCCAGCCTTGTAACGTGCCTTTTCATGCGTTTTTTTTTTGGGGGGGGGGGGGGCATTTCAACGCTTGGGAAGGGGCCCTTTCAACGCTCGGAAAGGGGCCCTTTCGAGGCGCCGCCCCCCTGGACGAAATCCTGGCTACGTGCCTGACAACGCTATATAATTATCTCCCTTGATACAAACAGATGATCTTATATATTGTTTGGCTAAAATACCTGTCATTGGACTTAACTCTCCTCCCCCGTGTCAGAAAAGTGGTTCCACGATCCTAAGTTCGCAGAACAAATTTTCGCCAGCGGCGGAACAATTTTGCTAATATGTATACCAGTAATTTTTGCGAAATTTTTGATACGCGTTTCTACACAACTCGAGTCCAGGTATGTCGGGCACGTACAACTTTCGCTTCTAAATTATGCCGGACGCCAGGAATTGCTTGATCGGGTGGTGGGGTCAGGGCCTGCGCAACAAGCTATGCTTAGCGCGGGGCCTGCCCTTGGAAATCCACCCATTCAAAAACATTCGGAACAATTTTTTTTTCTTCATATATGTCAATATGTGTATATATTATGATGTGGAACGTTGATATGAATCGTCAGTCTTATTTCCTGTACAGATATGGTCTTGGTGTCAGTCGGGGACCGAGACTCCCAGGACGTATGTTAAAAAGGTACCCTGTATCGTTCCGTATGCGTATATGGGAAACTGGGCTCAAGTCTCAGTCTAAAGTACTGCCGTCTTTTGCATAACGTGTTTTTAGTGTCCCAGAGTGGCCCCGCCCCGATGGCCCCGATGCCGATGGTATTGGTGGCGGGTTGTAACCTGAATGGCCCCGATGGCCCCGATGCCGATGGTATTGGTGGCGGGGTTGTAACCTGAATACGCAAACGCCTTTTTTGGGAGGTTTTAAAAAGTTGTTTGTTTAATTTTTGGAAAAGTATCAGTTTTCCTTCCCTAAATCACTGCAGAAATTTCGGACGTTGGGAATTTGGAGGTTCTCAAAGCCTATTATTGATGATAGTTTCATTGTCTTTCCATACTGTTCGTCATGGCCTTCCATAGTTATAAACTAGTGCCAACCCGTCCGCTCCGCTGAACGATAAGTGGTGCTGTAAGCCAGTGCTAGGCTAAGGCAATTAGGGATTGATAACCCGTTCTACCCGTGGCACACCCGTCGTACCTATAATACGTTTTTGTACCCGTCATACACCCGAGGTATCCGTCAAAAACCTGCGGTGCCCGACATACACCCGTGGTACCCGTTGTGCCCCTGTGGAACACGTGATAAACCCGTTATAGCCGATACTCACCCATTATACCTGTGGTACACCTATGGCACCCGTTATAAACCCATTAAACACGTGAAAACTCCACCCGGCTTAACATTTTTTTTTTTAAATCACTGGAACAGCAGATCCTTATAAAATAAAGGGATCACTGTTGGCACGAACGTGACAGTCACCCACCCATGCACCCTTCCACTCGTCATCCATGACATTGAACTAATTACCTGGTATCTCCTGGATGGTGGTATCCACACCAAAAGAAGAGCACGTGCACCGACCCCCCCCCCCCCTTCCCCACCCATCCATCCCCAATGCATCCATGCTTAGCTATGTTATCACTATATCTAATTATGTCCCAATTATCTGGAGTCTCCTGGAGGCAGATACACACATCAATACACGTGCCCGTGAGCACCCCCCCCCCCCTCCCATGCATAGTTATGTCGCTCCATGCAGAGGTTGACCAGTTCACCCGTTAGCCCATTTATATTGTTTTCGAAAGGCAGCTCGGAAGCGTATTAATACTAGTGGTGCCAGTTTCATAAAATATTTGTCCAATGTCCGACCGATGTCCAAGACCATGGTCAGCTGTCCGTCCGAAACTGTCCGAAAATCGTTGTTTGTCCGAAATTTGTCCGAAAGCAGAAAATGTTTGATATGGAAATTAACTACCTGTGGCACACTTTCTGTTTTAATACAAAACAGTAACTAAGTGATTTTCGCGCCAAGCCATCCTTGGCCATTGAATGTCCGAAAATGTCCAAAGAAATATGCTTATGTCCGTCCGAAAACCGAATCAATCTTCGGACAAATTCGGAATTCCGAAAATAATTGTACCGATTGACACCATTAATTAATACCGATCCCCTGAAATAAGCACCCTGTTGAAATGTGCATGTGCATAGTGCATATTAACTGGGATAACTGGGACCTTTAAATTAATTGCGGATAGACAGACAGACAGACAGACAGACAGACAGACAGACGCTTATCAAATAGTAATATGGATATATCTTTATGGACGAGCGCGACAAAATTCACAGTTTGTGCCCGAGACGAAGTCGAGTGATTTCTCCCGCCCACAAATAATATTTGTTAACGTGTTTGTTTTCTTCTCCAAAGCAATGGTGACGAACTTCAATGGTGAACAAACTTCAGCTGCACACTAAGCTATATTTGTCCCGGCCAGCTTAGTTTAGGCCAAGCAGCACTACAGGCCAGTCATATACAGGCCAGTGAAAAGACGTTGAGCTCAGCTGGGCTAGGGAAGTCTGGTTAATGCAATAATTGCAGTTCTACAATTGTATTGCAATTCTGCCGTGCAAAGTAAGACACGCGTATGTCAGGTCATTTCATCATTTCAATATTTTGCAGGAGACAGTGTTTCACGTTTAAGTATACAGTCCATTGGTTATGACATTATGGTTGCTTATAGTTATACCGACGGAAAGTAAATTTAATGAGCTTTTTATGTGTATCTCACTTAAGTGACAAAACACGATTTATACGTCAAATTTGGGCCTACTTTTATACGTCCCTGTTTTTGTGATCCCGAGACGTAACTTTTCAAACCAAAGAACACGTATGTCAACACAACCACGTATGTCAGCTCGAATTTGCATGGGATTGACACGGAACATTTACAAGATAACGTATGTCAAACGTATGTGCTTTAGAACAGGAAAATAGCTTGACACAATGCTAAACGGAAACCACGTATGTCAACATACGTTATTTCAACTTTGAACTGTGTTTGAATACGGAAATGAAATGCAACGAAATTGCTTTACGTATTGCTTTATTGAATGGGACGATCAATGTAACTAACAACAATAAAACGAACATCTGACATTCTTAGACGGTGCTTATATTAACAGGCTACGAGGGTTTGCCTATCTTTCAACTTATTTGTATTAAAGATTAGTCTTCTACAACTTCTACAACTTCTTTGTAGAAAGGATAGGACGTGCATGGAAATCATTAACCTTTTAATACTGGCGTTCCCCATGACATTCCATAGGTGGCGACGTCTTTTATATCGTTCCCTCACATAGGCAGTCCAACGGAGCGCCATCCGTGCCATAACCTCACCCAAAGCCACTGAAATCAACCGAAAATGGGCAAATTTGCCTACTGTTAAGAAAATGTAAGCAACTTAAGATAAAGTGTCTTTCAAGCCATGTCCCTGATAATGGACATCCGACGGGTTTTTCAGAATTTCCCCAACAATTTTGGTATTTGGTACCCATCAGACCCTATTGCCTCCCCCCCCCCCCCACACACACACGCTGACCAACTGTGACCGTCTCTGTTCAGTGTTCACTCACTTTGCTCCTCATGTCCATCAACTCTCATGGGGGCTGTATTAGTACCACGACGCAGGTCATTTTAGAACCTGATCAACTCTCACGGGGGCTGTATTAGTACCACGACGCAAGTCATTTTAGAACCTGATCAACTCTCACGGGGGCTGTATTAGTACCACGACGCAGGTCATTTTAGAACCTGATCAACTCTCACGGGGGCTGTATTAGTACCACGACGCAGGTAATTTTAGAACCTGATCAACTCTCATGGGGGCTGTATTAGTACCACGACGCAGGTCATTTTAGAACCTGATCAACTCTCATGGTGGCTGTATTAGTACCACGACGCAAGTCATTTTAGAACCTGATCAACTCTCACGGGGGCTGTATTAGTACCACGACGCAGGTCATTTTAGAACCTGATCAACTCTCATGGGGGCTGTATTAGTACCACGACGCAGGTCATTTTAGAACCTGATCAACTCTCACGGGGGCTGTATTAGTACCACGACGCAGGTCATTTTAGAACCTGATCAACTCTCATGGGGGCTGTATTAGTACCACGACGCAGGTCATTTTAGAACCTGATCAACTCTCATGGGGGCTGTATTAGTACCACGACGCAGGTCATTTTAGAACCTGATCAACTCTCATGGGGGCTGTATTAGTACCACGACGCAAGTCATTTTAGAACCTGATCAACTCTCACGGGGGCTGTATTAGTACCACGACGCAGGTCATTTTAGAACCTGATCAACTCTCATGGGGGCTGTATTAGTACCACGACGCAGGTCATTTTAGAACCTGATCAGCTCTCACGGTGGCTGTATTAGTACCACGACGCAGGTCATTTTAGAACCTGATCAACTCTCATGGTGGCTGTATTAGTACCACGACGCAAGTTATTTTAGAACCTGATCAACTCTCACGGGGGCTGTATTAGTACCACGACGCAGGTCATTTTAGAACCTGATCAACTCTCACGGGGGCTGTATTAGTACCACGACGCAGGTCATTTTAGAACCTGATCAACTCTCATGGTGGCTGTATTAGTACCACGACGCAGGTTATTTTAGAACCTGGTCAACTCTCATGGTGGCTGTATTAGTACCACGACGTAGGTCATTTTAGAACCTGATCAACTCTCACGGGGGCTGTATTAGTACCACGACGCAAGTCATTTTAGAACCTGATCAACTCTCACGGGGGCTGTATTAGTACCACGACGCAGGTCATTTTAGAACCTGATCAACTCTCACGGGGGCTGTATTAGTACCACGACGCAAGTCATTTTAGAACCTGATCAACTCTCACGGGGGCTGTATTAGTACCACGACGCAGGTCATTTTAGAACCTGATCAACTCTCACGGTGGCTGTATTAGTACCACGACGCAGGTCATTTTAGAACCTGATCAACTCTCATGGGGGCTGTATTAGTACCACGACGCAGGTCATTTTATAATCTGATCAACTCTCATGGTGGCTGTATTAGTACCACGACGCAGGTCATTTTAGAACCTGATCAACTTCAGATTGAAATAAAGCGTGTCGCAACAAATATATTGTGCATTCATGCAAATTGTCAAGAAGACCAAGTTGATGTTACACCGACACACGTTTGAATGTTATCACAAAGGGGTACAACAAGACCATTGAACAGTTGAGCAACAGATTCTATTGAACATTGCATCATCATTGCGAGTACAGAATTACAAGTCGGTCCTGGTGAGTTGTCGTTAGGCGACGCCTTGTTGACCCATGCAACTATACAAAGAAGGCCGCTGGCGCGTACTATCCGTTCGACCTTCCTGCAAAGTTCATCGTCAACGAACGGCAAAGTTACATATGTTTGGTCCGGTTTGTTTTGTTGTCTTGTTTGTCTGTGCGTTGGTTTGTCTCTGTTTGTCCCTGTGTATTCCTTGTTTGTCCCTGTGTAGTCCTTGTTTGTCCGTGTAGTCCTTGTTTGTCCCTGTGTAGTCCTTGTTTATCCCTGTGTAGTCCTTGGTTGTCCCTGTGTAGTCCTTGTTTGTCCCTGTGTAGTCCTTGTTTGTCCCTGTGTAGTCCTTGTTTGTCGCTATGTATTCCTTGTTTGTCCCTGTGTAGTCCTTGTTTGTCCCTGTACATTCATTTTTTGTCCCTGTGTAGTCCTTGTTTGTCCCTGTGTAGTCCTTGTTTATCCCTGTGTAGTCCTTGGTTGTCCCTGTGTATTCCTTGTTTGTCCCTGTGTATTCCTTGTTTGTCCCTGTGTAGTCCTTGTTTGTCCCTATGTATTCCTTGTTTGTCCCTGTGTAGTCCTTGTTTGTCCCTGTACATTCCTTTTTTGTCCCTGTGTAGTCCTTGTTTGTCCCTGTGTAGTCCTTGTTTGTCCCTGTACATTCATTTTTTGTCCCTGTGTAGTCCTTGTTTGTCCCTGTGTAGTCCTTGTTTGTCCCTGTGTGGTCCTTGTTTGTCCCTGTGTAGTCCTTATTTGTCCCTGTGTGGTCCTTGTTTGTCCCTATGTATTCCTTGTTTGCCCCTGTGTAGTCCTTGTTTGTCCGTGTAGTCCTTGTTTGTCCCTATGTAGTCCTTGTTTGTCCCTGTGTAGTCCTTGTTTGTCCCTGTGTAGTCCTTGTTTGTCCCTGTGTAGTCCTTGTTTGTCCCTGTGTAGTCCTTGGTTGTCCCTGTGTAGTCCTTGTTTGTCCCTGTGTAGTCCTTGTTTGTCCCTGTGTAGTCTTTGTTTGTCCCTGTGTAGTCCTTGTTTGTCCCTATGTAGTCCTTGTTTGTCCCTGTTTGCCCCTGTGCAGTCCTTGTTTGTCCCTGTGTAGTCCTTGTTTGTCCCTGTTTGTCCCTGTGTAGTCCTTGCTTGTCCGTGTAGTCCATGTTTGTCCATGTGTAGTCTTTGTTTGTCCCTGTGTAGTCCTTGTTTGTCCCTGTGTAGTCCTTGTTTGTCCCTGTTTGTCCCTGTGTAGTCCTTGTTTGTCCGTGTAGTCCATGTTTGTCCATATGTAGTCCTTGTTTGTCCATGTGTAGTCCTTGTTTGTCCATGTGTAGTCTTTGTTTGTCCCTGTGTAGTCACTAATCCCAGCACGACACCGGTCACATACTAGATCCCAGCACAGTTATGCTGTCATTCCTGAAGTTCCGATAACGGGAAAATATTATGTAAGTGCCACGGCCATGTTGAACGTAATGTGTAAGTGCGCCTCTTTGTTCGCTCTTGTGAGTTATAATCGGTGTCACTCTTCGACTCTGCTATTCCGTGAGGTATATCATTGCATTGTATTGTATCATTGTATCACATTGCGCATAACGTTCACATTGAAGGCGCGACTGGGTCGCTACTTTATAGTGATCTGATATTTATGCTTATACAAATATTTTGAACATTCAGTACATTCAAGATTTGTCATATTACCCTCGCCCTACGGGAGCCTTTTCACCTTCGCCCTACGGGGGGAGGGGGGGGGGGGGGGAGGGTCCTGTCAGGCCCCCCTGTTAACTTTCAAACCAAGCAACTTGGAGCAATGCGGTAAGACCCAGCATTTTGCCTATCATGAGAGGAATCTAACAGTGTGCGATTTTTAGGTTTCAGGTCAACGGGTGACCTTCCAGGTCAAGTGAATGACCTCGGATTTACCACGTCCAGAACAGTGATTTTGCTCTTCAAAAAACCTCAAAATTAGAAATTGATAAATGTAAATAAAAAGGCATGTTCCTAGACCAGTTTTGGCTCAGAAATACAGACATTGTAATTATTTGTCAAAAAGGTTAGCTTGTCAAAAAGGTTAAAAGTGATTAACAAAATGACGTCATGAGTTTCTTACACTTAGGGAGCCATCACTCAGTCAAAAATGAAGATATTGCTTTAAAATTTGGTATGGGTATTGTCCATACTCAGTTCTCTCACATATATTCCGGTTTTTCTAACATCTTTGAACATTTTGATTTTGTGGGATTTTTCAAAAAAATCATTTTTTTATTTATTTTAGGGGTCAAAAACCCCAAATTTTGGAAATCCGAGATTGCCATTTTAAAGAGAATGCCATTTTGTATCTTTGGTGAATTGCGTTGGCAATTTCCTTTAAAACCCTGTTTTCTACCATTTTTCAAATATTTATCGTTTTTCCACCAACACGACGTCACCAAAACATGATTATCTCCCAAACTACATAACCAATTTAGTTACATTTTTACAGCATACGTATAACTGTTGTAAACTCAGCTACCGACAATTTCAGCAAGATGCGCCGCATGTGTAAAGAGTTATTCAAGAAAAACCTCAGGGAGGGGGGGGGGGGGCTATCAGGGCCCCGTAGGGCGAGGGTTAAGTATGCATTGTTATATTTCGCAAGATATGTCATTATATATTAATTTTAGGCAACCTTCTAGAAACAGTATAATATCCACTGAACTCTATAACATGGAACGCGCATTGGCCGGAAGACTGGTCTAATACCGGCCGCCATCTTGCCGGAACCAAAAAGGCGGCCGGGCGTGCAGCCGGACGTGTTAAAGGATAGGGAGGCGGATACCCCGGCTGACATTGTACAATATATTGATCGAACTACTTGTGGTAGCGCAATATGACTACCACTACAACGTTCCAAATTGAATAGAGAATGATTCTAGGTGTTCATATTTTTCGATTTTTTTTTAAACGAACAAAATATGAGCACCTATACTCATTCTCTATTCAATTTGGAATGTTGTAGTGGTGGTCATATTGCGCTACCATTAGTAGTTCGCTCAATATATTGCCAAATGTCAGCCGGTGTACCCGCCTCCCATCCTTTAACACGGGCGGCCGCGCGCCCGGCCGCCTTTTTGGTACCGGCAAGATGGCGGCCGGCATTAGACAGCCCGGCCCATAGGGGTCCACGGCGAGTGCTTCCCGTGATAATATCATACTGTTAATCCCGTGCAGTCACTTCACGTGCGGTTGATAAAGGATACCTTCAACGAGGAGATACGACGCCTTTTCAACGTATGATTCGCGGGAATGTAATAAGCAAAGGGGAAAACACGTATGTCAAACATACGTGCAAGTTTATTTGCGGAACAGTGGCTCATCTAGCTGAAGAAAAGCACGTATGTGTGACACGTCTTTTTCCGTTGCAGAATTGCATCATTGTTGCAAAATCGTCGAGCTATAGAAGGCGTACGCGGCATACGTGCTTTTGCTTTGGTTAAGTTCGATTCACTGGAATTCGGTCCGATCGTTAAAACGGCGTAACTGACCACATACGTGTTTGTTCCCAACTATGTCGCAAACAACCCAGCAAAATGCAACGATTTTAACGTAACTCAAGTGACATACGTGCTTTGTCATGGCTTTGCCCGCCATACAAACATACGTGGTAGCATTTTTTTTTTCTCGTTTTTCAAAATAAAGTCTTAATTCGGAAATTATTGATTGGTAACGATGAATCATCATATAGCTCGCGAAAAGGCTTCTCGATTGATATAAAAGAAAAGAAAATGTGCAATTTTTGACTTACTCGTTTCTTATTTTGCACGGCAGAATTAGTATTGCACTTAAAATGGTTCCAACAACATAGGAATATTCACTTCTTTCACAAACAATGTTATCGGGTCCCGGTCAGCCGCGGGACGGAGCGAGCGGGCGCGCCTGTGTCCGCTCGCAACGGTGATGGGGATATGTGAGGATATGTGATCTAATGTGGGCAGGAGAGGTGCCAAGTTATAGGTGCTTTCATTGTGCACCTTTGCACCAATCCATCATTAAAAATGGTGTCATTGTTCTGCCAGAAAATTAAAAATAAACGATGAGATGAGCAAAATCATCTCATGACAGACTAAAAAAAAATATGAACAAAGCAATCAGGTACTTTTAGTTTGTGGCACTTTTTGCCGGTAACAACCGGTTTAAACCGGCAAGTGACAAAACACTTTTTGCTGGCAAAAAGTCCAACCTCGATTGTCGTGAGTTTTGATATCATAACCACTGGCACGAAGTGCAGGCAGCGCTATCCCACTCTAACACTCTGCGTGGGTTTCCCTCCACTGAACGCGTGAGACTCTGCTCAGCCACCGAAAACACCCCGTCTCTACTGCCAGCCTGCAGACCCCCCCCCCCCCCCCCCCAACAGAGATCCACTGCACCACAGGGCACCCTCCCTGCTCCCACCCTCTCCCCCTCCCACCAACTGGTCACCTTTACTGGCCGGCCGGGCCCAGGCGGCGGGGGCGGCTGCTGCTGCGGCGGGGGCGGCGGCGGGGGCGACGGCGGCCCGGATCATGGCTGTGATCTCCGTGACGATCTGGTCGCGGGCGGCGCCGCGCAGGGCTCCGCCCCGCCGCCGCCGGTAGCTGGTGAACTGGCGAATGATGGCGTCTCGGCCGCCCGGCACGACGCCGCCGAACTGCTGCTCAATCTCCGCCACAAGCGTCTCGAACGTCGTCGGCGCCACCTGAGGACACACACACACAGACAAACGGACAGAGGGTCAGAAACCGTCCACCGACGGGCATAACAGACGGTCAGAAACCGTCCACGGACGGGTAAACAGACGGACCGGACCGTGCGACGGACGGGCAGAACAGACCCGTCCGTACCCGTCCGACGGACAGGTAAACAGACGACACATGGATAACTACACAAACGATGGACATGCAGCACCCCATTCAAGTGTCATCCAAAGCAGAGCAAACAACTATTCATCCAGTACAGACGCGGCCATCGCACATACTATGACAGACAATTTAATTGCTTTGCACCTAAGCTCAGATGATGCAACTTGTGGCCCTGTATTTTCCATCGGCCAAGCTCACCCGTTTTGCATCATTGACTCTCTTGCAACCGACTGTATGTATCCAACCGACTAAACACCGTCTTGCCCAGGCATAATTTGACCGGCAGCTGCCAGGTGCCGCCGAGTACACCCTGCAGTGAGTGACTCACCACAGGGCACATACCACACCACTAAGCCACACAGTAATGCCCAGACTGCAGGGCGCAGACGGGTTAAGGCAGAGCGGGCCGAGCGAGCAGCACCTACCCAGAGTCACCTAACCTGATTCGCCTGTCGGAGGGATGTGATTTGTGACTTGGCCTGACCCAACTGACCTGTTTGGAGGCGGCCGACAGCTGCAGTGCGGCGGGGGTGACTGCTCGGCGCGGGCTGCTGGGCACCCGCAGGCTGGCGGTGGCGGTGGCGCCGGCGGTTTTGCCTCCAACGGCGGCTGGTGGTGGCGGAGGAGGCGGCGGGGACGGGGAGACCCGGCCCACCTCACTGCCGCTGCCGCTCGACACCTGCCACATGGGAACACCAGTCAATATCTGACACATGGAGACACAGTCAATATCTGATACCTGCCACATGGGGACACAGTCAATAGGTGACACCTGACAAATGGGATACAGTCAATATCTGACACCTGACACATGGAGACACCAGTCAATATCTGCCACCTGACACATGGAGACACCAGTCAATATCTGACACCTGACACATGGGAACACAGTCAATATCTGACACCTGACACATGTGGACACAGTCAATATATGACACCTGACACATGGGGACACAGTCAATATGACACCTGACACATGGAGACACAGTCAATATCTGACACCTGACACATGGGGACACAGTCAATATCTGACACCTAACACATGGAGACACAAGACAATATCTGACACCTGACACATGGGGACACAGTCAATATCTGACACCTGACACATGGGCACACAGTCAATATCCGACACCTGACACATGGGGACACAGTCAATATCTGACACCTGACACATGGAGACACCAGACAATATCTGATACCTGCCACATGGGGACACAGTCAATAGGTGACACCTGACAAATGGGACACAGTCAATATCTGACACCTGACACATGGATACACCAGTCAATATCTGACACCTGACACATGGATACACCAGTCAATATCTGACACCTGACACATGGGAACACAGTCAATATATGACACCTGACACATGGGGACACAGTCAATGACACCTGACACATGGGGACACAGTCAATATCTGACACCTGACACATGGAGACGCCAGACAATATCTGACACCTGACACATGGGGACACAGTCAATATCTGACACCTGACACATGGGGACACAGTAAATATCCGACACCTGACACATGGGGACACAGTCAATATCCGACACCTGACACATGGGGACACATTCAATATCTGACACCTGACACATGGGGACACAGTCAATATCTGACACCTGACACATGGAGACACCAGACAATATCTGACACCTGACACATGGGGACACATTCAATATCTGACACCTGACACATGGGCACACAGTCAATATCCGACACCTGACACACAGCCAATATCTGACACCTGACACATGGGGACACAGTCAATATCTGACACCTGACACATGGAGACACAGTCAATATCTGACACCTGACACATGGACACACAGTCAATATCTGACACCTGACACATGGATACACCAATCAATATCTGACACCTGACACATGGGGGCACAGTCAATATCTGACACCTGACACATGGGGACACAGTCAATATCTGACACCTGACACATGGGCACACAGTCAATATATGACACCTGACACATGGGCACACAGTCAATATCTGACACATGGAGACACAGTCAATATCTGACACCTGACACATGGAGACACCAGTCAATATCTAACACCTGACACATGGGCACACATTCAATATCTGACACCTGACACATGGAGACACCAGTCAATATCTGACACCTGACAAATGGGGAGACAGTCAATATCTGACACCTGACACATGGATACACCAGTCAATATCTGACACCTGACACATGGGCACACAGTCAATATCTGACACATGGAGACACAGTCAATATCTGACACCTGACACATGGAGACACCAGTCAATATCTGACACCTGACACATGGGCACACAGTCAATATCTGACACATGGAGACACAGTCAATATCCGACACCTGACACATGGGCACAGTCAATATCTGACACCTGACACATGGAGACACCAGTCAATATCTGACACCTAACACATGGACACACAGTCATTATCTGACACCTGACACATGGGGATAGTCAATATCTGACACATGAAGACAGTCAATATCTGACACCTGACACATGGTAACACAGTCCATATCTGACACCTGACACATGGAGACACCAGTCAATATCTGATACCTGACACATTGGCACACAGTCAATATCTGACACATGGAGACACAGTCAATATCTGACACCTGACACATAGACACCAGTCAATATCTGACACATGGGCACACAGTCAATATCTGACACATGGAGACACAGTCAATATCTGACACCTGACACATGGAGACACCAGTCAATATCTGACACCTGACACATGGGCACACAGTCAATATCTGACACATGGAGACACAGTCAATATCCGACACCTGACACATGGGCACAGTCAATATCTGACACCTGACACATGGAGACACCAGTCAATATCTGACACCTAACACATGGGCACACAGTCAATATCTGACACCTGACACATGGGATAGTCAATATCTGACACATGGAGACAGTCAATATCTGACACCTGACACATGGTAACAGTCAATATCTGACACCTGACACATGGAGACAGTCAATATCTGACACCTGACACATGTGCACAGTCAATATCTGACACCTGACACATGGATACACCAGTCAATAACTGACACCTGACACATGGGGACACCAGTCAATATCCGACACCTGACACATGGGCACACAGACAATATCTGACACCTGACACATGGGGACACCAGTCAATAGCTGACACCTGACACATGGGCACACAGTTAATATCTGACACCCGACACATGGAGACCCAGTAAATATCTGACACCTGACACATGTAGACACAGTCAATATCTGACACCTGACACATGGGGATACAATCAATATCTGACACCTGACACATGAGGACACAGTCAATATCTGACACCTGGCACATTGAGACACAGTCAATATCTGACACCTGACACATGGTGACACAGTCAATATCTGACACCTGACACATGGAGATACCAGTCAATATCTGACACCTGACACATGGAGACACCAGTCAATTATTATAGCTGACACCTGATACATGAAGACACCAGTCAATATCTGACACCTGACACATGGGGACACAGTCAATAACTGACACCTGACACATGGGGACACAGACAATATCTGACACCTGACACATGGGGACACAGTCAATATCTGACACCCGACACATGGAGAAACCAGCCAATATCTGACATATGGGGACACAGTCAATATCTGACACCTGACACATGGGAACAGTCATTATCTGATACCTGACACATGTGGACACAGTCAATATCTGACACATGGAGACACCAGTCAATATCTGACACATGGGGACACAGTCAATATCTGACACCTGATACATGGGGACACAGTCAATATCTGACACCTGACACATGGAGACACCAGTCAACAACTGACACCTGACACATGGGGACACCAGTCAATATCTGACACCTGACACATGGACACAGTCAATATCCGACACCCGACACATGGGGACACCAGTCAATATCTGACACCTGACACATATACACACAGTCAATATCCGACACCTGACACATGGGCACAGTCAATATCTGACACCTGACACATAGGGACACCAGTCAATAGCTGACACCTGGCACATGGGGACAGTTAATATCTGACACCTGACACATGGGGACACAGTCAATATCTGACACCTGACACATGGTGACACAGTCAATATCTGACACCTGACTCATGGAGACACAGTCAATATCTGACACCTGACACATGGGGACACCAGTCAATATCTGACACCTGACACATGGAGACACCAATTATTATAGCTGACACCTGATACATGGAGACACCAGTCAATATCTGACACCTGACACATGGGGACACAGTCAATAACTGACACCTGACACATGGGGACACAGTCAATATCTGACACCTGGCACATGGGGACACAGTCAATATCTGACACCTGACACATGGGAACACAGTCAATATCTGACACACAGGGACACAGTCAATATCTGACACCTGACACATGGGGACACATTCAATATCTGACACCTGACACATGGGGACACAGTCAATATCTGACACCTGACACATGGGCACACAGTCAATATCTGACACCTGACACATGGGGACACAGTCAATATGACACCTGACACATGGAGACACAGTCAATATCTGACACCTGACACATGGGGACACAGTCAATATCTGACACCTGACACATGGGGACACAGTCAATATCTGACACCTGACACATGGGGACACAGTCAATATGACACCTGACACATGGGGACACAGGCAATATCTGACACACAGGGACACTGAGTCAATAGCCGACGCCTGACACAGCGAACTGGTAGTGGTCAACACCAGACATGTGCCATGACCAAAAAATAGGATCCAAGATCCACAAGATCCCACAACACACTGATTTTCCAGGATCCAGGATCCACAGGATCTCACGAAATTTTTCTTCCAGGATCCAAGATACATAGGATCCCACGACAAATAATTTTTTTATAGGATCCAAGATCCACAGATCCCACGATTTTTTTCTTCTCCAGGATCCCACGACAAAATGATCCTGCAGGATCCAGGATCCAACAAGATACCATATCTTGGATCCTAGGGATCCTGGATCCCGGATTTTTTTTGGATCTTGGCACATGTCTGGTGAACACCTGACACACGGAGACGCGCGCGCGGCACACCCACACCCACACAAACAAGGCAACGGTTGCCACTTCGCCACAATCTCACTCACAAGTCAACATCTTTCCCATGTCACAGCTTGTGAGCTCAGAAACTAACGTCTGACCTCATCCTAGCCTCCTAGCCACGACTCCCAGTTACCCCACACATCACACACAGGCTTCAGAAACTAACGCCTGACCTCATTATAGCCTCCTAGCCACGACTCCCAGTTACCCCACACATCACACACAGGCCTCAGAAATTAACGCCTGACCTCATCCTGGCCTCCTAGCCACGACTCCCAGTTACCCCACACATCACACACAGGCCTCAGAAACTAACGCCTGACCTCATCCTAGCCTCCTAGCCACGACTCCCAGTTACCCCACACATCACACACAGGCCTCAGAAACTAACGCCTGACCTCATCCTAGCCTCCTAGCCACGACTCAGTTACCCCACACATCACACACAGGCCTCAGAAACTAACGCCTGACCTCATCCTAGCCTCGACTCCCAATTACCCCACACATCACACACAGGCCTCGGGAAGACCTGACTAGCGCGGGACTAGGAGACTGAGCTCAGAGGGAGGGGGGGGGGGGGGGGGTGCATACCGTGACGACGGAGCTGGGCCGGGAGCTGGGCCGGGAGCTGGGCCGGGGCGACGCGGCAGAACGCACCGACCCCGCCGCCGACCCGGAGGGAGAGGTGCGCGCCGCCTTTCCACCTGTCGGCACCGAGGTCAGGTCAGGTCACAACTTGACGTCCAGCGAGGGGCAGAATCGACAGAACTATACCCTACCCATCCTAGGCCCACCCAGTAACAAGTTACCGAGTGTTGCTCAGGATACTCAGGAATACTCGCGGGTTACTCAGGAATATGCCACATCAAAATATCAACTCTGAGCATTTACCGAGGAGATATTCCGCATTCCATACAGCGCTAGATTACCCCCGGTACAATTCCATCCCTTGTGATAAACGTGCACCACACTGCGTGACAGCCTAAACTCCACGCTTTTATGGCAACAATTAAACAATTAGGAGCTGAAATCACTCTGAACAACACTGAGCTTTTCACTGTATTCCGGACCTCAGTTGGAATACCGTTGAAGTCAAGCACGGTGGAACAAGGGCTGAACCACAAGTAGTCAGCTTTGAATCACGCCAAATATCCCGCTCATCAGTGAAAAGGACAACGGTATTATCAGTGACTATCGGCTTACCTGTAGGACCAGTTAAGGCAGTTTCGACAATTTCTGGAATTTCAGGAAGCTTTAGAGATTGTATATCGATTCTTGCTTTACTGGCTATAGCCTTGCAAGCTTTCTTTATGGTTTCCTGTAACAAAATAGAACCACAATTAATTTTATAACAGCTGCAACATTTGAAGCACAACCGTTTGCCAGATCGCACCATGCAATTGCACAAGCATTACTACAGTAGCACATCATCAGCATAGCGCTGATTTAAAAATGGCAAGGAAATGACTTAATTACTAGCATATCCCTCACAAAAGCATCCCTTAAGAAAACACTAGCGCCAACACGCTGACTTGGCTTCCCGGCTGCAAAATTGGCCAAATACCTATTGGTATCATGTGGGACACAATGTCACTTGCTGTAGCGCTATACCGGCCGGACCGCTATGGTAAAACAAAACCACCAGTTGGTTGCTGGACCCCAACTAGCAAGTAGGATGGTGACTCCCACGATACCGCCCCGTCCAGCCACTGGAGGTGCCCTGTGCCGGAGTGTCCTACCTTGAACTGGGTGCGGGTCTGCTCGAGCGAGGCCATGGCCTCGTGCAGCCTGGCGACGGTGGGCAGGGCCGAGTCGGGCCGGCCGCTGCTGGCCGCCAGCCGCTGGGCACTGCTGATGGCGTCACTGCACCGCCTGAGGGGTCATAGGGGAGCGGCAGGTCAGCGGGGCACACAGCTGAGGGGTCAGAGGGGAGCGGCAGGTCAGCGGGGCACACAGCTGAGGGTCCTGCAGAGGGGAGCGGCAGGTCAGCGGGGCACACAGCTGAGGGGTCAGAGGGGAGCGGCAGGTCAGCGGGGCACACAGCTGAGGGTCCTGCAGAGGGGAGCGGCAGGTCAGCGGGGCACACAGCTGAGGGTCCTGCAGAGGGGAGCGGCAGGTCAGCGGGGCACACAGCTGAGGGTCCTGCAGAGGGGAGCGGCAGGTCAGCGGGGCACACAGCAGGATCCTGCCGCCAGAGCAGAGACACAGAGGAGGTCTGGAGGGGGGCTCACACCGTCACACGAAGCGGCCGTGACGGAGACACACAGAGGTCTGGAGGGGGCTCACACACAGAGCAGGTCTGGAGGGGGCTCACACACAGAGCAGGTCTGGAGGGGGCTCACACACAGAGCAGGTCTGGAGGGGGGCTCACACACAGAGCAGGTCTGGAGGGGGCTCACACACAGAGCAGGTCTGGAGGGGGGCTCACACACAGAGCAGGTCTGGAGGGGGCTCACACACAGAGCAGGTCTGGAGGGGGGCTCACACACAGAGCAGGTCTGGAGGGGGCTCACACACAGAGCAGGTCTGGAGGGGGCTCACACACAGAGCAGGTCTGGAGGGGGCTCACACCGTCACACGAACCGGCCGTGACGGAGAGATACAGAGCAGGTCTGGAGGGGGCTCACACACAGAGCAGGTCTGGAGGGGGCTCACACCGTCACACGAACCGGCCGTGACGGAGACACACAGAGGTCTGGAGGGGGCTCACACACAGAGCAGGTCTGGAGGGGGCTCACACACAGAGCAGGTCTGGAGGGGGCTCACACCGTCACACGAACCGGCCGTGACGGAGACACACAGAGGTCTGGAGGGGGCTCACACACAGAGCAGGTCTGGAGGGGGCTCACACACAGAGCAGTTCTGGAGGGGGCTCACACCGTCACAGGAACCGGCCGTGACGGAGAGACCGTGAGTGAGACGTCCAGTGATCCGGGTTTAAACAGATCTCCCGCTATATCGCTCACACCGGACCATATCGTAATGGCATAGTGTCCGCAAAACATGCGCTAATAACGATTGCTGAGCTGATCACCGATACAATGACATCGACTCGCGCTCCGAAACCCACAACGACGTCCTCCCGTAGCCTCCCACTGGCCTCCAAGACAGGTGAACCGACCTGGAAGCGGCGTCCAGCTGTGCAGTTCCAGCCCTGCTTAGCATGGTGACGTATTGTCCACGGGTGCGGCGCTCGGTGTTCCGCAGCTCGGCCAGAGCCGCCTCGGCAAGCTGCCGGCCACTCGCCTCCTCCTCCAGCTGGTGCTGCAGCTGCTGCAGCTGCTCCGGGTCGGCGGCCGGCGGCTGCGACAGCTGGCGGACAGCTCTCCAGTCAGATGGGGGTCGGACGCGGGTCGGTCGCAGGTGATGGTCAGCAGTAACATGATATCGAAGATACAACAAAAAGAGAACGGTGATCATGGCGCCACGGACTGGTGCCTCAGCATACTGTAGTTATAAATGAACATTGACACTCAAACAGCAATTCCTATTTAAGCAGATTACAAGATAGACCACAAACTAGACAGCAACACATCCAAAAACATACAATTATTATATTTTTCGACCGCCGTGTTCCGTGTCAAAACTCGACAACCATTATGCATATATATATATATATATATATATATATATATATATATATATATATATATATATATATATATATATATATATATATATATATATATATATATATATATATATATATATATATATATATATATATATATATATATATATATATATATATATATATATATATATATATATATATATATATATATATATATATATATATATATAAATATATATATATATATATATATATATATATATATATATATATATATATATATATATATATATATATATATATATAATTCAAGCGTGCGACTCTTAGTCGTCAAGCTCCTGGGTGCGCGGCAGTTACCTGGATGGCAAACTCCTCCACCTGCTGTTCCAGCATCGCGGCGTGCTGCTGCGCGTCCACCAGCTGCAGCTTGTACTGCTGCCCCTGCTCGTGCAGCGCCACCAGCTGCTGCCGCTGCTCGACCAGCTGCAGCTCCAGCTGCCCCTGCTGCTGCTGCGCCATGGCCAGCTGCTGCTGCGCGCCCATCACCTCCTGCTGCGAGCCGGCCAGCTGCTCCTGCAGCTCTGCGCCGCGCTGCAGGGCGCCCGTGTGCTGCTGCTCCGCCTGCACCAGCCGGCCCTGCGTCTCGGCCAGCCGGCCCTGCGTCTCGGCCAGCCGGCCCTGCGTCTCGGCCAGCTGCTGGCGCGTGTCGACCAGCTGCTGCGCGGCCTGCTGCTGCTGCTCGTCAGCCGGGGCGGCGCACCGTCCAGCGCGCTGCGACATCTGTCGCACGGTGCGCTCAATCCGCAGCTGGCAGATCCGCGCCTCGGCCAGCTGCTCCGCCTGCCCCGTCTGCCGACACAGCGAGGGAGGCACTGTATATCACACACTGTCTCACGGGTCAACACAGTGGCATGGACTGTATTATATCACATACTGTCTCACGGGTCAACACAGTGACATGGACTGTATTATAGCACACACTGTCTCACGGGTCAACACAGTGACATGGACTGTATTATAGCACACACTGTCTCACGGGTCAACACAGTGGCATGGACTGTAAATCACACACTGTCTCACGGGTCAACACAGTGGCATGGACTGCATTATATCACACACTGTCTCACGGGTCAACACAGTGGCATGTACTGTATTATAGCACACACTGTCTCGCGGGTCAACACAGTGGCATGGACTGTATATCACACACTGTCTCACGGGTCAACACAGTGGCATGGACTGTATTATAACACACACTGTATCACGGGTCAACACAGTGACATGGACTGTATTATAGCACACACTGTCTCACGGGTCAACACAGTGGCATGGACTGTATTATATCACACACTGTCTCACGGGTCAACACAGTGGCATGGACTGTATTATATCACACACTGTCTCACAGGTCAACACAGTGGTATGGACTGTATTATATCACATACTGTCTCACGGGTCAACACAGTGGCATGGACTGTATTATATCACACATTGTCTCACGGGTCAACACAGTGGCATGGACTGTATTATAGCACACATTGTCTCACGGGTCAACACAGTGGTATGTACTGTATTATATCACACACTGCCTCACGGGTCAACACAGTGGCATGGACTGTATTATATCACACATTGTCTCACGGGTCAACACAGTGGCATGTACTGTATTATATCATACACTGCCTCACGGGTCAACACAGTGGTATGGACTGTAGTATAGCACACACTGTCTCACGGGTCAATACAGTGGCATGGACTGTATATCACACATTGTCTCATGGGTCAACACAGTGGTATGGACTGTATATCACACACTGTCTCACGGGTCAACACAGTGGTATGGACTGTATATCACACACTGTCTCACGGGTCAACACAGTGGTATGGACTGTATATCACACACTGTCTCACGGGTCAACACAGTGGCATGGACTGTATTATATCACACACTGTCTCACAGGTCAACACAGTGGCATGGACTGTATATCACACACTGTCTCACAGGTCAACACAGTTGCATGGACTGTATTATATCACACACTGTCTCACGGGTCAACAAAGTGGTAAGGATTGTATTATATCACACACTGTCTCACGGGTCAGTGGTATGGACTGTATATCACACACTGTCTCACGGGTCAACACAGTGGCATGGACTGTATTATATCACACACTGCCTCACAGGTCAACACAGTGGTATGGACTGTATTATATCACACACTGTCTCACGGGTCAACACAGTGGTATGGACTGTATTATATCACACACTGTCTCACGGGTCAACACAGTGGTATGGACTGTATTATATCACACACTGTCTCACGGGTCAACACAGTGGTATGGACTGTATATCACACACTGTCTCACGAGTCAACACAGTGGCATGGACTGTATAGTGCATATCACACACTGTCCCACGGGTCAACACAGTGGCATGAACTGTATTATAGCACACACTGTTTCACGGGTCAACACAGTGGTATGGACTGTATATCACACACTGTCTCATGAGTCAACACAGTGGTATGGACTGTATTATATCACACACTATCTCACGGGTCAACACAGTGGCATGGACTGTATTATATCACACACTGTATCACGGATCAACACAGTGGTATAGACTGTATATCACACACTTCCTCACGGGTCAACACAGTGGTATGGACTGTATATCACACACTGTCTCACGGGTCAACACAGTGGTATGGACTGTATATCACACACTTCCTCACGGGTCAACACAGTGGTATGGACTGTATATCACACACTGTCTCACGGGTCAACACAGTGGCATGGACTGTATTATATCACACACTGTCCCACGGGTCAACACAGTGGTATGGACTGTATTATATCACACACTGTCTCACGGGTCAACACAGTGGTATGGACTGTATTATAATATCACACACTGTCTCACGGGTCAACACAGTGGTATGGACTGTATTATATCACACACTGTCTCACAGGTCAACACAGTGGCATATACTGTATATCACACACTGTCTCACAGGTCAACACAGTGGTATGGACTGTATATCACACACTGTCTCACGGGTCAACACAGTGGTATGGACTGTATTATATCACACTGTCTCATGGGTCAACACAGTGGCATGGACTGTATTATAGCACACACTGTCTCACGGGTCAACACAGTGGTATGGACTGTATATCACACACTGTCTCACGGGTCAACACAGTGGCATGGACTGTATTATATCACACACTGTCTCACGGGTCAACACAGTGGCATGGACTGTATTATATCACAAACTGTCTCACGGGTCAACACAGTGGCATGGACTGTATTATAGCACACACTGTCTCACGGGTCAACACAGTGGTATGGACTGTATATCACGCACTGTCTCACGGGTCAACACAGTGGCAGGGACTGTATATCACACACTGTCTCACGGGTCAACACAGTGGCATGGACTGTATTATATCACACACTGTCTCACGGGTCAACACAGTGGTAAGAACTGTATTATATCACACACTGTCTCACGGGTCAACACAGTGGCATGTACTGTATATCACACACTGTCTCACGGGTCAACACAGTGGCATGGACTGTATATCACACACTGTCTCACGGGTCAACACAGTGGCATGGACTGTATTATATCACACACTGTCTCACGGGTCAACACAGTGGTATGAACTGTATATCACACACTGTCTCACAGGTCAACACAGTGGCATGTACTGTATAACATCACACACTGTCTCACAGGTCAACACAGTGGTATGGACTGTATATCACACACTGTCTCACGGGTCAACACAGTGGCATGTACTGTATGTATATCACACACTGTCTCATGGGTCAACACAGTGGCATGGACTGTATTATATTACACACTGTCTCACAGGTCAACACAGTGGCATGGACTGTATTATAGCACACACTGGCTCACGGGTCAACACAGTGGTATGGACTGTAATATAGCACACACTGTCTCACGGGTCAACACAGTGGCATGGATTGTATTATAGCACACACTCACGGGTCAACACAGTGGCATGGACTGTATTATAGCACACACTGTCTCACGGGTCAACACAGTGGCATAGACTGAATTATATCACATACTGTCTCATGAGTCAACACAGTGGTATAGACTGAATTATATCACACACTGCCTCATGGGTCAACACAGTGGTATGGACTGTATATCACACATTGTCTCATGGGTCAACACAGTGGTATGGACTGTATTATATCACACTGCCTGACGGGTCAACACAATGGTATGGACTGTATATCACACACTGTCTCACGGGTCAACACAGTGGCATGGACTGTATATCACACATTGTCTCACGGGTCAACACAGTGGCATGGACTGTATATCACACACTGTCTCACGGGTCAACACAGTGGCAGGGACTGTATTATATCACACACTGTCTCACAGGTCAACACAGTGGTATGGACTGTATTATATCACACACTGCCTCACGGGTCAACACAGTGGTATAGACTGTATATCACACACTGTCTCACAGGTCAACACAGTGATATGGACTGTATATCACACACTGTCTGACAGGTCAACACAGTGGTATGGACTGCATTATATCACACATTGTCTGACGGGTCAACACAGTGGCATGGACTGTATTATAGCACACACTGTCTCACGGGTCAACACAGTGGTATGGACTGTATTATATCACACACTGTCTCACAGGTCAACACAGTGGTAAGGACTGTATTATATCACACACTGTCTCACGGGTCAACACAGTGGCATGGACTGTATATCACACACTGTCTCACAGGTCAACACAGTGGCATGGACTGTATATCACACACTGTCTCAAGGGTCAACACAGTGGCATGGACTGTATTATATCACACACTGTCTCACGGGTCAACACAGTGGTATGAACTGTATATCACACACTGTCTCACGGGTCAACACAGTGGCATGGGCTGTATATGACACACTGTCTCACGGGTCAACACAGTGGCATGTGCTGTATTACATCACACACTGTCTCATGGGTCAACACAGTGGTATGGACCGTATATCACACACTGTCTCACGGGTCAACACAGTGGCATGGACTGTATTATATCACACACTGTCTCACAGGTCAACACAGTGGCATGGACTGTATATCACACACTGTCTCACAGGTCAACACAGTGGCATGGACTGTATTATATCACACACTGTCTCACGGGTCAACACAGTGGTAAGGATTGTATTATATCACACACTGTCTCACGGGTCAACACAGTGGTATGGACTGTATATCACACACTGTCTCACGGGTCAACACAGTGGCATGGACTGTATTATATCACACACTGCCTCACGGGTCAACACAGTGGTATGGACTGTATATCACACACTGCCTCACGGGTCAACACAGTGGCATGGACTGTATTATATCACACACTGTCTCACAGGTCAACACAGTGGCATGGACTGTATATCACACACTGTCTCACAGGTCAACACAGTGGCATGGACTGTATTATATCACACACTGTCTCACGGGTCAACACAGTGGCATGGACTGTATATCACACACTGTCTCACGGGTCAACACAGTGGCATGGACTGTATTATATCACACACTGTATCACGGATCAACACAGTGGCATGGACTGTATATCACACACTGTCTCACAGGTCAACACAGTGGCATGGACTGTATTATATCACACACTGTCTCACGGGTCAACACAGTGGTAAGGATTGTATTATAGCACACACTGTCTCACGGATCAACACAGTGGTATGGACTGTATATCACACACTGTCTCACGGGTCAACACAGTGGCATGAACTGTATTATATCACACACTGCCTCACGGGTCAACACAGTGGTATGGACTGTATATCACACACTGTCTCACGGGTCAACACAGTGGTAAGGATTGTATTATATCACACACTGTCTCACAGGTCAACACAGTGGTATGGACTGTATATCACACACTGTCTCACGGGTCAACACAGTGGTATGGACTGTACATCACACACTGTCTCACAGGTCAACACAGTGGCATGGACTGTATTATATCACACACTGTCTCACAGGTCAACACAGTGGCATGGACTGTATATCACACACTGTCTCACAGGTCAACACAGTGGTATGGACTGTATATCACACACTGTCTCACGGGTCAACACAGTGGTATGGACTGTATATCACACACTGTCTCACGGGTCAACACAGTGGCATGGACTGTATTATATCACACACTGTCTCACAGGTCAACACAGTGGCATGGACTGTATATCACACACTGTCTCACAGGTCAACACAGTGGCATGGACTGTATTATATCACACACTGTCTCACGGGTCAACACAGTGGTAAGGATTGTATTAAAGCACACACTGTCTCACGGATCAACACAGTGGTATGGACTGTATATCACACACTGTCTCACGGGTCAACACAGTGGCATGAACTGTATTATATCACACACTGCCTCACGGGTCAACACAGTGGTATGGACTGTATTATATCACACACTGTCTCACGGGTCAACACAGTGGTATGGACTGTATTATATCACACACTGTCACGGGTCAACACAGTGGTATATACTGTATTATATCACACACTGTCTCACGGGTCAACACAGTGGTATGGACTGTATTATATCACACACTGTCTCACGGGTCAACACAGTGGTATAGACTGTATATCACACACTGTCTCACGGGTCAACACAGTGGTATGGACTGTATATCACACACTGTCTCACGAGTCAACACAGTGGCATGGACTGTATAGTGTATATCACACACTGTCTCACGGGTCAACACAGTGGCATGAACTGTATTATAGCACACACTGTTTAACGGGTCAACACAGTGGTATATACTGTATATCACACACTGTCTCACAGGTCAACACAGTGGTATGGACTGTATTATATCACACACTGTCTCACAGGTCAACACAATGGCATATACTGTATATCACACACTGTCTCACGGGTCAACACAGTGGTATGGACTGTATATCACACACTGTCTCACGGGTCAACACAGTGATATGGACTGTATTATATCACACTGTCTCATGGGTCAACACAGTGGCATGGACTGTATTATAGCACACACTGTCTCACGGGTCAACACAGTGGTATGGACTGTATATCACACACTGTCTCACGGGTCAACACAGTGGCATGGACTGTATTATATCACACAATGTCTCACGGGTCAACACAATGGCATGGACTGTATTATACCACACTGTCTCACGGGTCAACACAGTGGCATGGACTGTATTATAGCACACACTGTCTCACGGGTCAACACAGTGGTATGGACTGTATATCACACACTGTCTCACGGGTCAACACAGTGGCAGGGACTGTATTATATCACACACTGTCTCACGGGTCAACACAGTGGTAAGGACTGTATTATATCACACACTGTCTCACGGGTCAACACAGTGGCATGTACTGTATATCACACACTGTCTCACGGGTCAACACAGTGGCATGGACTGTATATCACACACTGTCTCACGGGTCAACACAGTGGCATGGACTGTATTATATCACACACTGTCTCACGGGTCAACACGGTGGTATGAACGGTATATCACACAGTCTCACAGGTCAACACAGTGGCATGTACTGTATAACATCACACACTGTCTCACAGGTCAGCACAGTGGTATGGACTGTATATCACACACTGTCTCACAGGTCAACACAGTGGCATGGACTGTATGTATATCACACACTGTCTCATGGGTCAACACAGTGGCATGGACTGTATTATATTACACACTGTCTCACAGGTCAACACAGTGGCATGGACTGTATTATAGCACACACTGGCTCACGGGTCAACACAGTGGTATGGACTGTATTATAGCACACACTGTCTCACGGGTCAACACAGTGGCATGGATTGTATTATAGCACACACTCACGGGTCAACACAGTGGCATGGACTGTATTATAGCACACGCTGTCTCACGGGTCAACACAGTGGTATAGACTGAATTATATCACATACTGTCTCATGAGTCAACACAGTGGTATAGACTGAATTATATCACACACTGCCTCACGGGTCAACACAGTGGCATGGACTGTATTATAGCACACACTGTCTCACGGGTCAAAACAGTGGTATGGACTGTATATCACACACTGTCTCACAGTTCAACACAGTGGTATGGACTGTATATCACACACTGTCTCACGGGTCAACACAGTGGTATGGACTGTATCATATCACACTGCCTGACGGGTCAACACAGTGGTATGGACTGTATATCACACATTGTCTCATGGGTCAACACAGTGGTATGGACTGTGGTATGGGTCAACACAGTGGACTGTATTATATCACACTGCCTGACGGGTCAACACAGTGGTATGGACTGTATATCACACACTGTCTCACAGGTCAACACAGTGGCATGGACTGTATATCACACACTGTCTCACGGGTCAACACAGTGGCAGGGACTGTATTATATCACACACTGTCTCACGGGTCAACACAGTGGTATAGACTGTATTATATCACACACTGCCTCACGGGTCAACACAGTGGTATAGACTGTATATCACACACTGTCTCACGGGTCAACACAGTGGCATGGACTGTATTATAGCACACACTGTCTCACGGGTCAACACAGTGGTATAGACTGTATTATATCACACACTGCCTCACGGGTCAACACAGTGGTATAGACTGTATATCACACACTGTCCCACGGGTCAACACAGTGGTATGGACTGTATATCACACACTGTCTGACAGGTCAACACAGTGGTATGGACTGTATTATAGCACACACTGTCTCACGGGTCAACACAGTGGTATGGACTGTATTATAGCACACACTGTCTCACAGGTCAACACAGTGGCATGGACTGTATTATAGCACACACTCTCACGGGTCAACACAGTGGCATGGACTGTATTATAGCACACACTGTCTCACGGGTCAACACAGTGGTATAGACTGAATTATATCACATACTGTCTCATCTCATAAGTCAACACAGTGGTATAGACTGAATTATATCACACACTGCCTCACGGGTCAACACAGTGGCATGGACTGTATTATAGCACACACTGTCTCACGGGTCAACACAGTGGTATGGACTGTATATCACACACTGTCTCACGGGTCAACACAGTGGCATGGACTGTATTATATCACACACTGTCTCACGGGTCAACACAGTGGCATGGACTGTATATCACACACTGTCTCACAGGTCAACACAGTGGTATGGACTGTATATCACACACTGTCTCACGGGTCAACACAGTGGCATGGACTGTATCATATCACACTGCCTGACGGGTCAACACAGTGGTATGGACTGTATTATATCACACTGTCTCACGGGTCAACACAGTGGTATGGACTGTATTATATCACACATTGTCTCATGGGTCAACACAGTGGTATGGACTGTATTATATCACACCGCCTGACGGGTCAACACAGTGGTATGGACTGTATTATATCACACTGCCTCACAGGTCAACACAGTGGCATGGACTGTATTATATTACACACTGTCTCACAGGTCAACACAGTGGCATGGACTGTATATCACACACTGTCTCACGGGTCAACACAGTGGCATGGACTGTATATCACACACTGTCTCACGGGTTAACACAGTGGCAGGGACTGTATTATATCACACACTGTCTCACAGGTCAACACAGTGGCATGGACTGTATATCACACACTGTCTCACGGGTCAACACAGTGGCATGGACTGTATTATATCACACACTGTCTCACAGGTCAACACAGTGGCATGGACTGTATATCACACACTGTCTCACGGGTCAACACAGTGGCAGGGACTGTATTATATTACACTGTCTCACAGGTCAACACAGTGGCATGGACTGTATATCACACACTGTCTCACGGGTCAACACAGTGGCATGGACTGTATATCACACACTGTCTCACGGGTCAACACAGTGGCATGGACTGTATTATAGCACACACTGTCTCACGGGTCAACACAGTGGTATAGACTGAATTATATCACATACTGTCTCGTCTCATAAGTCAACACAGTGGTATAGACTGAATTATATCACACACTGCCTCACGGGTCAACACAGTGGCATGGACTGTATTATAGCACACACTGTCTCACGGGTCAACACAGTGGTATGGACTGTATATCACACACTGTCTCACGGGTCAACACAGTGGCAGGGACTGTATTATATCACACACTGTCTCACGGGTCAACACAGTGGTATGGACTGTATTATATCACACACTGTCTCACAGGTCAACACAGTGGCATGGACTGTATTATATCACACAATGCCTCACGGGTCAACACAGTGGAATAGACTGTATATCACACACTGTCTCACGGGTCAACACAGTGGTATGGACTGTATATCACACACTTCCTCACGGGTCAACACAGTGGCATGGACTGTATATCACACACTGTCTGACGGGTCAACACAGTGGTATGGACTGTATATCACACACTGTCTGACAGGTCAACACAGTGGTATGGACTGTATTATAGCACACACTGTCTCACGGGTCAACACAGTGGTATGGACTGTATATCACACACTGTCTGACAGGTCAACACAGTGGCATGGACTGTATTATATCACACACTGTCTCACGGGTCAACACAGTGGTATGGACTGTATATCACGCACTGTCTCACGGGTCAACACAGTGGTATGGACTGTATTATATCACACTGTCTCACGGGTCAACACAGTGGCATGGACTGTATTATATCACAAACTGTCTGAAGGGTCAACACAGTGGTATGGACTGTATTATATCACACTGTCTCACGGGTCAACACAGTGGTATATACTGTATATCACACACTGTTTCATGGGCCAACACAGTGGTATGGACTGTATATCACACACTGTCTCATGGGTCAACACAGTGGTATATACTGTATATCACACACTGTTTCATGGGCCAACACAGTGGTATGGACTGTATATCACACACTGTCTCATGGGTCAACACAGTGGCATGGACTGTATTATATTACACACTGTCTCACAGGTCAACACAGTGGTATGGACTGTATTATATCACACACTGTCTCACGGGTCAAGACAGTGGTATGGACTGTATATCACACACTGTCTCACAGGTCAACACAGTGACATGGACTGTATATCACACTGTCGCACGGGTCAACACAGTGGTATGGACTCTATATCACACACTGTCTCACGGGTCAACACAGTGGTATGGACTGTATTATATCACACACTGTCTCACGGGTCAACACAGTGGTATGGACTGTATATCACGCACTGTCTCACGGGTCAACACAGTGGCATGGACTGTATATCACACACTGTCTCACGGGTCAACACAGTGGCATGGACTGTATTATATTACACACTGTCTCACAGGTTAACACAGTGGCATGGACTGTATTATAGCACACACTGTCTCACGGGTCAACACAGTGGTATGGACTGTATTATAGCACACACTGTCTCACGGGTCAACACAGTGGCATGGACTGTATTATAGCACACACTCTCATGGGTCAACACAGTGGCATGGACTGTATTATAGCACACACTGTCTCACGGGTCAACACAGTGGTATAGACTGAAATATATCACATACTGTCTCACGAGTCAACACAGTGGTATAGACTGAATTATATCACACACTGTCTCACGGGTCAACACAGTGGCATGGGCTGTATATCACACACTGCCTCACGGGTCAACACAGTGGCATGTACTGTATTACATCACACACTGTCTCACGGGTCAACACAGTGGTATGGGCTGTTATATCACACACTGTCTCAAGGGTCAACACAGTGGCATGGACTGTATATCACACATTGTCTCATGGGTCAACACAGTGGCATGGACTGTATTATATTACACACTGTCTCACGGGTCAACACAGTGGCATGGACTGTATTATAGCACACACTGTCTCACGGGTCAACACAGTGGTATGGACTGTATTATATCACACATTGTCCGACGGGTCAACACAGTGGCATGGACTGTATTATAGCGCATACTGTCTCACGGGTCAACACAGTGGTATGGACTGTATTATAGCACACACTGTCTCACAGGTCAACACAGTGGCATGGACTGTATTATAGCACACACTGTCTCACGGGTCAACACAGTGGCATGGACTGTATTATAGCAGACACTGTCTCACAGGTCAACACAATGGTATGGACTGTATATCACACACTGTCTCACGGGTCAACACAGTGGTATGCACTGTATTATATCAAACACTGTCTCACGGGTCAACACAGTGGTATGGACTGTATTATATCACACTGCCTGACGGGTCAACACAGTGGTATGGACTGTATATCACACACTGTCTCACGGGTCAACACAGTGGCATGGACTGTATATCACACACTGTCTCACGGGTCAACACAGAGGCAGGGACTGTATTATATCACACACTGTCTCACGGGTCAACACAGTGGTATGGACTGTATTATATCACACACTTCCTCACGGGTCAACACAGTGGTATGGACTGTATTATAGCACACACTGTCTCACGGGTCAACACAGTGGTATGGACTGTATTATATCACACACTTCCTCACGGGTCAACACAGTGGTATGGACTGTATTATAGCACACACTGTCTCACGGGTCAACGTAGTGGTATGGACTGTATATCACACACTGTCTGACGGGTCAACACAGTGGTATGGACTGTATTATATCACACACTGTCTCACGGGTCAACACAGTGGTATGGACTGTATTATATCACACATTGTCT
>JAXIVJ010003788.1:65000-89875 GCA_036785665.1 Chirona hameri
TGATGATGATGATGATTGGGGTTTTGGGAGCACCGACTACTTATGGCCACCTGGCGCCCATAACGAAGTTCATCTTGTCACTGTGGTATATATACTATAGGTATTCCGGTGGCTGAGATGAAGGCTAACAATCGATCTGTCTGAATAGCTGCTGAATCGTCCCCTAAAAGCTGACACAAAGTTAGTAGAGAAGAAGTCTGGACGAAGAAGCCGGATCGCGTAGCCTACTTTAAGATGTAGACGCAATCATACCATCAGACGGCCCCTCAGTATTGCACAGTTTCATTAATAGGGCTTCAGAAAAAACGAAATATCACTGGCGTTCCTTTACACCATTTGACCGGCCGAAAAAGCAGTGTAAACCTATGTAACCGATAGTACTCTGCCCCGGAGTACATCTCCGAAGAAAAGAGGACACAACTACATCTCCACCACCCCGTGACACCGTGCGGCGGACGGCACAGGGCGGCACAGGGTGACACAGGGCGGCACAGGACGGCACAGGGTGACACAGGGCGGCACAGGGCGGCACAGGGTGACACAGGGCGGCACAGGGTGGCACAGGGTGACACAGGGTGGCACAGGGTGACACAGGGCGGCACAGGGTGACACAGGGCGGCACAGGTCGGCACAGGGCGGCACAGGGCGACACAGGGCGGCACAGGGTGACACAGGGCGGCACAGGGCGGCACAGGGCGACACAGGGTGCCAGCTGACTCACCTCCCCGTCCTCAGCGCTGATCTCAGGGTCTGCCATGTTCCAGGCTCCGTCTCCCTGTGCCCCGCCTCCGCCTCCGCCTCCGCCTCCGCCTCCGCCTCCGGCCAGCTGGGCCGCGTCCGCTCCATCATTCGCAAACTCCCCCGCCTCATCTTCACCGTCCGCCTCCACCGAGGCCTCGTCGAGTCCCACCGAGTCCGTGTCCGCCGAGTCCGGGTCCGCGTCTGCCGAGTCCGGGTCCGCGCCCGCCGAGTCCGGGTCCGCGTCCGCCGAGTCCGGATCGACGGCCCCGGAGTCCGGATCGACGGCCCCGGAGTCCGGATCGACGGCCCCGGAGTCCTGATCGACGGACCCGGAGTCCGCATCGACAGCCACCGAGTCTGGATCGGCCTCGCTCGTGTCGGCCGCAAGCCGCGTGTGGAGCGTGCCGTTCTGAAACCAACCTCCGCCGCCGTCCGCCGCCTCCTCCGACTCCGACTCTGACTCCGACTCGGCGTCCGAGTCGTCCGGGTCGGACGGCGGCTCGGACTGCCCGTCCGGCCCCAGCTCGGCCGTGTCCGCGTCGGACACCCCGCCGCCCGCCGCCGGTGGAGCCAGCGGCGGCGGCGGCTGGCCGGGTGACGGTGTGTCCTCGGACGTATGTACTCGCTCGGAGATGACCGAGCCGAGCATGGCCTCAGCCACGCCCACGTCCACCTCGACACAGAGCAGCCCGTCCAGCTGATAGAAGCGCGGCAGACTGCCGGGCACCGGGGCAGAGGGGAGCGTCAGTTGACAGGCAAACTCGTGCGGGAGCTGGTGATGGGGGGGGGGGGGGGGGCAGCCAGGCAGCAAGAGGCGGCTGGAGCGCGCGCGATAAAATGACAGTGACTGGTGGAACAGGCCCGTCACTCAAAGTCGATAGATACATAGGCCAACACAACAGTCAAGCAACCATGTCAATCAACATATATTCTCAAGGAAGGAAACAGAAGCTACAATACCGTGGGGAAAATGCAACAACCATGTCTCGCTACAAGCTGCCAGCTGTGTGATTCATGTACAAACAAAGCCCACCCCATATATACAGCTGACGCGGATCTGATGGTGAATCAGCTGATGTACGCTACATGTAGAGATACATCTGTTGGAGGACTGGCCAGTCAACTATCTACTGCAGTGCACTGTTACAGCAGCTCAGTCAGCTCTATTCAGACTATTCAGTCAGCTCAATCCTGACTGACCGTGTGAGGAAGCTCTCCAGCGAGCCGTACTGGGCGATCAGCTCCTGGCAGTGGCCGGGCAGCTCACTGGCGACGGCCAGCAGACCGGAGTCGCTCGCCGACGTCGGTCCGCGCACCTTCAGGTAGTCATACAGATACCTGGCGACACGCCACACGCCACACTCGGTACTCGGTAGAGTACACTCACACTGCGGTCTGCGATAATACAGCCACAGCCGCAGCAGCGGGTACTGAGATCCGCCAATGGGACAATGAATTCAAAGGGCAAACATAAATATGTGATAATACAGCCACAGCCGCAGCAGCGGGACACTCACTGGTAGGCGCTCTCCAGGACAGCATGTGATTCCTCGCCAGACTGATCGTCGCGTGGCACAGACGCCGGCTGGACCGACTGGAAAGGAGGAGGCGGACACGCCACACCAGCTGTCAAACAAAACACCGCCGCTACAGACCGATCGTCGCGCGGCACAGACGCCGGCTGGACCGACTGGAAAGGAGGAGGCGGACACGCCACACCAGCTGTCAAACAAAACACCGCCGCTACAGACCGTCACACACGCACGCACGCACGCACGCACGCACGCACGCACGCACGCACGCACGCACGCACGCACGCACGCACGCACGCACGAACGCACGCAGCACGCACGCACGCACGCACGCACGCACGCACGCACGCACGCACGCACGAACGAACGAACGAACGAACGAACGAACGAACGAACGAACGCGCGCACGAACAGCCGTGACTCTGGTGCTCTGATGCAGCCATCACAAACAGGAGCTATCCGCTGGCTACACGTTTATCACAAGTCTGAACCCAAACCTATACGACACAAGGCTGATGAGAATGGAACGGTCAATAGCCACTCTTTGCCCCTCAGCCATTTTCCATCACTGCGCTACATTAGGTACAACATAGTTGAAGCACGTGGCAGATAAGATGCTACTATTAACAGATGTTACCAGTTAAGACACAACATAGAAAACGTACTTTACCAGGGGGAGTTCCGAATACCATGGTATTGAATCGTCTAAACCTGCACCGGCTGGCCGCCGGGTACTCACCGAGTCGGGGATCAGTGATCGGGTGCTGAACTGCAGTGTTCTCATGTCCTCCAACTGGCACAGACGGCTGGCCAAGTCATCCCTGCAGAAGCCAAAGCGACAGCCGCGGCGGTCAGGTGCGGTTTGGAGGAGAGGTTTGTATTGGGACAGCAAAGGACACGTGTACCGGGGCGGCGGTCTCTCAGGTGCTGTTTGGAGGATAGGTTTGTATTGGGACAGCAAAGGACACGTGTACCGGGGCGGCGGCCTCTCAGGTGCGGTTTGGAGGAGAGGTATGTATTGGGACAGCAAAGGACACGTGTACCGGGGCGGCGGCCTCTCAGGTGCGGTTTGGAGGAGAGGTATGTATTGGGACAGCAAAGGACACGTGTACCGGGGCGGCGGCCTCTCAGGTGCGGTTTGGAGGAGAGGTATGTATTGGGACAGCAAAGGACACGTGTACCGGGGCGGCGGCCTCTCAGGTGCGGTTTGGAGGAGAGGTATGTATTGGGACAGCAAAGGACACGTGTACCGGGGCGGCGGCCTCTCAGTCCCCCCCCCCCCACACCCGACCTACCGCCATCGCCCAGCCCGCCCGACAGACACATACCGGTCCCATCCCTTCCCCGCCCGCCCGCCCGCCCGCCCGCCCGCCCGACGACAGACACATACCAGTCCCACCCCTTCCCCGCCCCCGACCGACAGACACATACCAATCTCATCCCTTCCCCGCCGGCCCGACCGACAGACACATACCAGTCCCACCCCTTCCCCGCCCGCCCTTCCGACATACACATACCAGTGCCGCCCTTGCCCGCCCTTCCGACACGTGCCGGGACCACGTGTCGAGCTGAGCTGCTCGGTGCCGCACCACTCACTGGCTGGTGTTGTAGATGACGTTCACGGGCGCCCCGCGGTACACGTCCTCCTCCTGAGGCTCAGGCTGCCAGAACATCTCCGCCGCAGGCCGCCGACGGAGACGGTTCGACGAACCCTTCTTCTTCTTCTTGGACTTTTTCCCTGCAGGCACCTGCCGCCAATACACCATGCGATGCTTGTCACAGAACGCTGGCATGCACCTCATATCCATTCGGCCGTAATACGTACTTCGGATGGGACCAGGACACCACTTAAAAAGGAAATAAGTGTATTGACCTGCCCATTATCAGTGACCTGCCCATTATCAGCAGGCTGTATAATGTCACCCTATCATCTGCGCGTCCACCATGCCACCATCCTGCAGAATGTAGTGTCGAAGGTTGTCAGCGTGCCAATATGAATCGCCTCGGTGCTCCCCGGCACTCATCGTACAGCACACAAGCGACCAATAAGGTGCGATGCAGACCATGGAAATCAGGGAAAGGCCGTCAATGAATCAAGTACCAATTCTATACATTTTTGCTGGGAATGTATGATCAGGAGGCCTCTCTTCGACAAGCGATTGACACGTCTCCGTTCCTCATTGGCGCCCAAGACCCACACCAGCTGGGACCGTGTCCGAACCCGTCCGGGCTCGGACCGTGTTGGCACCCCGGTGACGTGCCACACCAGCTCGTCGGACCGTGTCCGTCCCCCGCAGCCCGTTCTCACCTCGTCGGTGATACTATCGCGACGCAGCACAGTCATCTCGCGTAGGTCGCGCGGCGGCGCCGGCTCCTGCTCTGCTGGCGGTGCCGGTGCCGCCGCCGTCGCTCCGCCAGAGTCCGAGACGGGACCGCTGGCCGCCGCCGCCGCCGCCGCCGGCTCGGCGGACTGCTTCTGTTGACATGACAGCACTCTAAAGTCAGGACGATATCGGGTGACTAGGTGGCATGTGCAACTGTGTAATGACAGGTACGCCTGAGTAAAGCTTACTGATGGGTCTCAACTGGTCCTAATGTCAACACAAAGTAGCATAGGCCAGCAATAACCTTGCTATTCTGTTTCCGCTTCCCTTTTTCCGAAGACAAAAAAAAAAATGGTGCATAATTAAAAAATGGATTCAAAGAAGTTACGGTACCTCTAACGATGATTGAAGTCGAGGAACGTGAAATTCAAGTCGAGGAACGCGAAGACGGAACGCGAAGACGGCTGTAATGTAGCGGCCCAGTAAGATGTTTGATGTCCATTATGCTCCTTTTGCCACCGTGGTGCAGGGCCTACCTGCGCCTCTCCATCGTCACTGGGCGGAGGCAGGCTGTCCTTGTACTTGCGTCCCTTGCCCAGTTGGTGTTTCTTCTGCGCCTGCGCCGCCTGCTTCTTCTGCTGCCTGGGGGGGGGGGGGGGGGGGGGGGGGGGGGGGGTCGGGACGGACACTGGTCAGTCGGTGGCCGCATCGGACACGGACCCAGGGGCATACGACAGACACGGCAGACAGACACGGCAGACAGACACGGCAGACAGACACGGCAGACAGACAGACACGGCAGACAGACAGACACGGCAGACGGACAGACACGGCAGACAGACAGACACGGCATACAGACACGGCAGACAGACAGACACGGCAGACAGACAGACACGGCAGACAGACAGACACGGCAGACAGACAGACACGGCAGACAGACAGACACGGCAGACAGACACGGCAGACAGACACGGCATACAGACACGGCAGACAGACACGGCAGACAGACACGGCAGACAGACACGGCAGACATACACGGCAGACAGACACGGCAGACAGACACGGCAGACAGACACGGCAGACAGACACAGACAGACAGACACAGACAGACAGACAGACACGGCAGACAGACACGGCCACAGGCGTTATGGATGGGATAAGTCCAGTAGATAATGCCGGCTATGGCATGGACAGTACAACGCAATGGCTATCTGACTAGTATGTCGACGTCACCAAGGCCAATTAGACTGCCGACACTAAATCGGCCGTGACACCGACAGTCATGTACAGGTGCACTCCAAGGCCATCCAAAATCAAATCACCGCGTGGCCAAATGGATAGTCTGAACATTGTTCCGCGAGTAGTCTGAACATTGTCCCGCGAGTAGTCTGAACATTGTCCCGCGAGTAGTCTGAACATTGTCCCGCGAGTAGTCTGAACATTGTCCCGCGAGTAGTCTGAACATTGTCCCGCGAGTAGTCTGAACATTGTCCCGCGAGTAGTCTGAACATTGTCCCGCGAGTCCATGCAACAAATCACGTCATACACCTCGCGCCACGTTCCACCAGGCGTTCCTTACGCGCGCCACGCGCCAAGTTCCTTACTTGCTGAGCTGCTTCTGCGGCTGTTTCTGCTGCTGCCGCTTGTACTCGTCGCTTAAGATTTCGTGCTTCTCCAGCCCGTTCGCGTCGATTGTAACGATGCGGCAGATGCTGGAGTCGCAGTCGGGCGTGAGACACGGAGTATTCAGCAGGTCCTGTCGGCCACCGGAGACCAGACAGCATGAACTTCACATGGTCACACGTGCATTCATTCTCATACCCAACACACCCGGCCACGGCAGCGGCTCCGATGGCAGCTCGCCTTGTGGTGGTGGGTTTTAATTCAATTTTTGCTTCAGTGTCAGAGTGGAAAATTCGAGAGAAAAAGAAACAGACCATGAGAGTGGAACATTATGTACAAAACGGGCACAATATTGATTTGTTTTGAATATGAAAAGCAGTAGTTTTCGTTGAAATTATGTATTTTTAGTCAATATTTTTGTCAGAATCAATATTAATTCATAATTTGGGAGTGGACAATTCACTCCTAAAATGAGTGGAAAATTATTCACATTTAGGTGTCATTATTTCCCACCCAAATCAATACATTTTGTGCCACTGTTTGTGTTCTGAGTAAGCCGGCACTACTGTGGTGATACGTCCCCCAGCCGCGCCCCTGTCCACTGATACGTCCTCCAGCCGCGCCCCTGTCCACTGATGTCCCCCAGCCGCGCCCCTGTCCACAGATACGTCCCCCAGCCGCGCCCCTGTCCACTGATACGTCCCCCAGCCACGCCCCTGTCCACTGATACGTCCCCCAGCCGCGCCCCTGTCCACTGATACGTCCCCCAGCCGCGCCCCTGTCCACTGATACGTCCCCCAGCCGCGCCCCTGTCCACTGATACGTCCCCCAGCCGCGCCCCTGTCCACTGATACGTCCCCCAGCCGCGCCCCTGTCCATTGATACGTCCCCCAGCCGCGCCCCTGTCCACAGATACGTCCCCCAGCCGCGCCCCTGTCCACTGATACGTCCCCCAGCCGCGCCCCTGTCCACTGATACGTCCCACACCCTGTCCACAGATACGTCCCCCAGCCGCGCCCCTGTCCATGGATACGTCCCCCAGCCGCGCCCCTGCCCACTGATACGTCCCCCAGCCGCGCCCCTGTCCACTGATACGTCCCCCAGCCGCGCCCCTATCCACTGTTACGTCCTCCAGCCGCACCCCTGTCCACTGTTACGTCCTCCAGCCGCGCCCCTGTCCACTGATACGTCCTCCAGCCGCGCCCCTGTCCACTGATACGTCCCCCAGCCGCGCCCCTGTCCACTGATACGTCCCCCAGCCGCGCCCCTGTCCACAGATACGTCCCCCAGCCGCGCCCCTGTCCACTGATACGTCCCCCAGCCGCGCCCCTGTCCATTGATACGTCCCCCAGCCGCGCCCCTGTCCACAGATACGTCCCCCAGCCGCGCCCCTGTCCACAGATACGTCCCACACCCTGTCCACTGATACGTCCCCCAGCCGCGCCCCTGTCCACTGATACGTACCACACCCTGTCCACAGATACGTCCCCCAGCCGCCCCCCTGTCCATTGATACGTCCCCCAGCCACGCCCCTGTCCACTGATACGTCCCCCAGCCGCGCCCCTGTCCACTGATACGTCCCCCAGCCGCGCCCCTGTCCACTGATACGTCCCACACCCTGTCCACTGATGCGTCCCCCAGCCGCGCCCCTGTCCACTGATACGTCCCCCAGCCACGCCCCTGTCCACTGATACGTCCCCAGCCGCGCCTCTGTCCACTGGTACGTCCCCCAGCCGCGCCCCTGTCCACTGATACGTCCCCCAGCCGCGCCCCTGTCCACTGATACGTCCCCCAGCCGCACCCCTGTCCACTGATACGTCCCCCAGCCGCACCCCTGTCCACTGATACGTCCCCCAGCCGCGCCCCTGTCCACTGATACGTCCCCCAGCCGCACCCCTGTCCACTGATACGTCCCCCAGCCGCGCCCCTGTCCACTGATACGTCCCCCAGCCGCACCCCTGTCCACTGATACGTCCCCCAGCCGCGCCCCTGTCCACACAGTACCTTGTCGGTGGTTCTGTGCGTCTCGGGGCCGAAACGCTCCTTCAGCTGTCTCCAGCAGACCAGATGGAACTCCAGTCGGCACTTGAACAGACACTGGACTTTGATGAAGCCGGCGAAATCCATATCCCTGTCGAGCGAGAGGACTCCAATGATAACCTGATCAGGCTGGCAGCTCCGGCAGTTGGCTGAACAACACTACCAGGCAGTAGGCAATCACATTGTTATAATGCAGCATCTATATTATGCCATGTCCATCGAACAAATGGCCAGGATGAACAGTTCCCTCACTAACAATTTATCCTCAAAACTCTGTCTTCTTGGGGGTTCCACGCGAAAGAAAAGCAAAGGAAAACTGCCGGGATAGGAGCCCATACATCTATCTCTTCACATCACTCTCCTGCAAGAAACAACTCGCCGCTACGCTGAACACCACTGGCCAGGCCAACCCGCGCAAAACCGACTGCCTTGGTGTCAGCTGCTGTCGCTACGTGTTACCCCCGTATCACATTGAAGTTAATTACATGAGTTACTCCTGCCGCACCAATGTGGGACGTTCGCCGCCAACCTGTAGTAGATTACCATACGTCACAATCGTCACTCATCATAGTCACTCTCTGTAGTAGATCACGGCATTGGCGGATCCAGAACGGTGGTGGGGTGGTGGGCAAATTTCAAAGTCTCGCATAATTCTGAAAACTCGTCGGATTTCGCTTGCTTATGCATCGATAGGTGATTTAAAACAAACTTTCCTTAGTAAAACTGGCTTAGATTTTCTTCTATATCAGGAAATGTGTCAACTTTGTTCCGATTTCAGGTTTTTTTTTAGGGGGGTATGCATAATGCCCCCCCCCGATCCGCTAGTGGATCACTGCTGACTGACCTGTAGTAGATTGCCCTGCGCGTCTGCTGGTGCGTCTGCTTGGCGTTGCGGACGTCTGGCACGGTGACGCTGCCGAAGCAGTCGTCCAGCCTGCAGAGGGCGTCAGCGCGCGGCGGGTACTGACACTGGCGCAGCAGCTCCTGCACGGGCTGGCGCAGCGTGCCGCGCCAGGCCCGCTCCGTGTCCGGTATCACCTCAGAGGTGCCCGGGTACACGTGCGTGTCGCCGCGCGCGTCCTTACTGAGGATGTCGCTGGCCATCTGCAGCACCGAGCTGGCCTGCTCGAACCTGCAGCACACAGACACACAACCAGACACTGGTCAGTACCGAGCTGGCCTGCTCGAACCTGCAGCACACAGACACACAGACACACCACCAGACACTGGGCAGCACCGAGCTGGCCTGCTCGAACCTGCAGCACACAGACACACAGCCAGACACTGGTCAGTACCGAGCTGGCCTGCTCGAACCTGCAGCACACAGACACACAACCAGACACTGGTCAGCACCGAGCTGGCCTGCTCGAACCTGCAGCACACAGACACACAGCCAGACACTGGTCAGCACCGAGCTGGCCTGCTCGAACCTGCAGCACACAGACACACAGACACACAGCCAGACACTGGTCAGTACCGAGCTGGCCTGCTCGAACCTGCAGCACACAGACACACAACCAGACACTGGTCAGCACCGAGCTGGCCTGCTCGAACCTGCAGCACACAGACACACAGCCAGACACTGGTCAGCACCGAGCTGGCCTGCTCGAACCTGCAGCACACAGACACACAGACACACAGCCAGACACTGGTCAGTACCGAGCTGGCCTGCTCGAACCTGCAGCACACAGACACACAACCAGACACTGGTCAGTACCGAGCTGGCCTGCTCGAACCTGCAGCACACAGACACACAGACACACCACCAGACACTGGTCAGCACCGAGCTGGCCTGCTCGAACCTGCAGCACACAGACACACAGACACACAGCCAGACACTGGTCAGTACCGAGCTGGCCTGCTCGAACCTGCAGCACACAGACACACAACCAGACACTGGTCAGTACCGAGCTGGCCTGCTCGAACCTGCAGCACACAGACACACAACCAGACACTGGTCAGTACCGAGCTGGCCTGCTCGAACCTGCAGCACACAGACACACAGACACACAGCCAGACACTGGTCAGTACCGAGCTGGCCTGCTCGAACCTGCAGCACACAGACACACAACCAGACACTGGTCAGTACCGAGCTGGCCTGCTCGAACCTGCAGCACACATACCCACAACCAGACACTGGTCAGTACCGAGCTGGCCTGCTCGAACCTGCAGCACACAGACACACAGACACACAGCCAGACACTGGTCAGTACCGAGCTGGCCTGCTCGAACCTGCAGCACACAGACACACAACCAGACACTGGTCAGTACCGAGCTGGCCTGCTCGAACCTGCAGCACACAGACACACAACCAGACACTGGTCAGTACCGAGCTGGCCTGCTCGAACTTGCAGGACACAGACACACAGACACACCACCAGACACTGGTCAGTACCGAGCTGGCCTGCTCGAACCTGCAGCACACAGACACACAACCAGACACTGGTCAGTACCGAGCTGGCCTGCTCGAACCTGCAGCACACATACACACAACCAGACACTGGTCAGTACCGAGCTGGCCTGCTCGAACCTGCAGCACACAGACACACAACCAGACACTGGTCAGTACCGAGCTGGCCTGCTCGAACCTGCAGCACACAGACACACAGACACACAGCCAGACACTGGTCAGTACCGAGCTGGCCTGCTCGAACCTGCAGCACACAGACACACAACCAGACACTGGTCAGTACCGAGCTGGCCTGCTCGAACCTGCAGCACACAGACACACAACCAGACACTGGTCAGTACCGAGCTGGCCTGCTCGAACCTGCAGGACACAGACACACAGACACACCACCAGACACTGGTCAGTACCGAGCTGGCCTGCTCGAACCTGCAGCACACAGACACACAACCAGACACTGGTCAGTACCGAGCTGGCCTGCTCGAACCTGCAGCACACAGACACACAACCAGACACTGGTCAGTACCGAGCTGGCCTGCTCGAACCTGCAGCACACAGACACACAACCAGACACTGGTCAGTACCGAGCTGGCCTGCTCGAACCTGCAGCACACATACACACAACCAGACACTGGTCAGTACCGAGCTGGCCTGCTCGAACCTGCAGCACACAGACACACAACCAGACACTGGTCAGTACCGAGCTGGCCTGCTCGAACCTGCAGCACACAGACACACCACCAGACACTGGTCAGTACCGAGCTGGCCTGCTCGAACCTGCAGCACACAGACACACAGACACACCACCAGACACTGGTCAGCACCGAGCTGGCCTGCTCGAACCTGCAGCACACAGACACACAACCAGACACTGGTCAGTACCGAGCTGGCCTGCTCGAACCTGCAGCACACATACACACAACCAGACACTGGTCAGTACCGAGCTGGCCTGCTCGAACCTGCAGCACACAGACACACAGACACACCACCAGACACTGGTCAGCACCGAGCTGGCCTGCTCGAACCTGCAGCACACAGACACACAACCAGACACTGGTCAGTACCGAGCTGGCCTGCTCGAACCTGCAGCACACAGACACACAGACACACCACCAGACACTGGTCAGCACCGAGCTGGCCTGCTCGAACCTGCAGCACACAGACACACAACCAGACACTGGTCAGTACCGAGCTGGCCTGCTCGAACCTGCAGCACACATACACACCACCAGACACTGGTCAGTACCGAGCTGGCCTGCTCGAACCTGCAGGACACAGACACACAGACACACCACCAGACACTGGTCAGTACCGAGCTGGCCTGCTCGAACCTGCAGCACACAGACACACAACCAGACACTGGTCAGTACCGAGCTGGCCTGCTCGAACCTGCAGCACACAGACACACAACCAGACACTGGTCAGTACCGAGCTGGCCTGCTCGAACCTGCAGGACACAGACACACAACCAGACACTGGTCAGTACCGAGCTGGCCTGCTCGAACCTGCAGGACACAGACACACAGACACACCACCAGACACTGGTCAGTACCGAGCTGGCCTGCTCGAACCTGCAGCACACAGACACACAGACACACCACCAGACACTGGTCAGTACCGAGCTGGCCTGCTCGAACCTGCAGCACACAGACACACAACCAGACACTGGTCAGTACCGAGCTGGCCTGCTCGAACCTGCAGCACACAGACACACAACCAGACACTGGTCAGTACCGAGCTGGCCTGCTCGAACCTGCAGGACACAGACACACAACCAGACACTGGTCAGTACCGAGCTGGCCTGCTCGAACCTGCAGCACACAGACACACAGACACACAACCAGACACTGGTCAGTACCGAGCTGGCCTGCTCGAACCTGCAGCACACAGACACACAACCAGACACTGGTCAGTACCGAGCTGGCCTGCTCGAACCTGCAGGACACAGACACACAGACACACCACCAGACACTGGTCAGTACCGAGCTGGCCTGCTCGAACCTGCAGCACACAGACACACCACCAGGCACTGGTCAGTACTGAGCTGGCCTGCTCGAACCTGCAGCACACAGACACACAGCCAGACACTGGTCAGCACCGAGCTGGCCTGCTCGAACCTGCAGCACACATACACACAACCAGACACTGGTCGGCACCGAGCTGACCTGCTCGAACCTGCAGCACACAGACACACCACCAGACACTGGTCAGTACCGAGCTGGCCTGCTCGAACCTGCAGCACACACACGGATCAGTATCAGTATCAGCCAGAGACGGACAGCTCGAACCTGCAGCACAGAGAGACATACAGATACACACGGGTTGGCGCCTTGCTTGTCTTGTCAAAAATGCAGCATACACAGCTGACCAAAGAGTTGTTTATGTTTCATGGTATCACGGGATTTGTATACAAGTGTTCATACAAAGCGGATCATATACAATTGCTGGCATGCAGTAACATAGGTATACAATATTTCGCGTGCATCACGAGATAGCTGCAGTGAAGATGTGAAGAAGCTGATCATCTGAAGCCATTCTTTGTTGAAAAACACGACTCAAATATGACAAAGCACCACTCGACATACTTGTGTGAAATACAAGACAACAAACTCGAAATACTTGGTACCTACTTTTATGAAATGAGTGAACATATATTGGCAGGTCGAGGCCCGCACCTGTTTAGGCTCATGTAGACCAATCCGAGCAGGTAAAATGCGGCTGGCATGGGGCGCTTTGTTTTTTGAATGACGACGAGCAGCTCCTCCTCGGCCGAATTCAGGGCGTCGAGTGTGGCCACCTCGTGGCAAGACATCGCGAAACAGTACCTGCAAACGGAGACAGTACCTGTACAGTTTGCATAGGCATAAGGGCCGAGGAGTCGCGCACAGGCTGATATATTTCACAGTCAAACTTGTCCCACAAACACCAGATTGACCGCATTGCCAGCGTGCCGCCCGTCCTGCAGCAGCACCAAACTCCAATACACAAGACACAATTAATTCAAACAGTATACAAATCATGCTACTCAGCCCCACCCCCACCCCCCCCCCCTCGCCAACGAACCATGACACAATGGGCCTCAGATGTCAACACTGCCCCGTACAGCGGGCCTTGACACACTTGTCTCCCATTTCGTCCCGACTGCCAGATGCTGACCTGAGTGAAATGAGCTCGTTGCCGGAGAGATTGAGTTCCTTGGGGTGTTTGGCCACCTGTTGCAGGGCTCTCCGGTACTCATCGTACGCCTCCCGCGCGCCGCCGGGCCGCCGCAGAGCCACCGAGCCGCGGCGAACGGTGATACACAGCTCCTGACGAGATACAGACCGTGATACACAGCTCCTGACGGGATACAGACCGTGATACACAGCTCCTGATGGGGTACAGACAGTGATACACAGCTCCTGACGGGATACAGACCGTGATACACAGCTCCTGATGGGGTACAGACAGTGATACACAGCTCCTGACGGGATACAGACCGTGATACACAGCTCCTGACGGGATACAGACCGTGATACACAGCTCCTGACGGGGTACAGAGCATGATACACAGCTCCTGACGGGGTACAGACCGTGATACACAGCTCCTGACGGGATACAGACCGTGATACACAGCTCCTGATGGGGTACAGACAGTGATACACAGCTCCTGACGGGATACAGACCGTGATACACAGCTCCTGACGGGGTACAGACCGTGATACACAGCTCCTGATGGGGTACAGACCGTGATACACAGCTCCTGACGGGATACAGACCGTGATACACAGCTCCTGATGGGGTACAGACAGTGATACACAGCTCCTGACGGGATACAGACCGTGATACACAGCTCCTGACGGGGTACATACCGTGATACACAGCTCCTGACGGGATACAGACCGTGATACACAGCTCCTGACGGGATACAGACCGTGATACACAGCTCCTGATGGGGTACAGACAGTGATACACAGCTCCTGACGGGATACAGACCGTGATACACAGCTCCTGACGGGATACAGACCGTGATACACAGCTCCTGACGGGGTACAGACGGTGATACACAGCTCCTGATGGGATACAGACCATGATACACAGCTCCTGACGAGATACAGACCGTGATACACAGCTCCTGACGGGATACAGACCGTGATACACAGCTCCTGACGGGGTACAGACCGTGATACACAGCTCCTGACGGGATACAGACCGTGATACACAGCTCCTGACGGGATACAGACCGTGATACACAGCTCCTGACGGGGTACAGACCGTGATACACAGCTCCTGACGGGATACAGACCGTGATACACAGCTCCTGACGGGATACAGACCGTGATACACAGCTCCTGACGGGATACAGACCGTGATACACAGCTCCTGACGGGGTACAGACCGTGATACACAGCTCCTGACGGGATACAGACGGTGATACACAGCTCCTGATGGGGTACATACCGTGATACACAGCTCCTGACGGGATACAGACAGTGATACACAGCTCCTGACGGGGTACAGACGGTGATACACAGCTCCTGACGGGATACAGACCGTGATACACAGCTCCTGACGGGATACAGACCGTGATACACAGCTCCTGACGGGATACAGACCGTGATACACAGCTCCTGACGGGGTACAGACCGTGATACACAGCTCCTGACGGAATACAGACCGTGATACACAGCTCCTGACGGGATACAGACCGTGATACACAGCTCCTGACGGGGTACAGACCGTGATACACAGCTCCTGATGGGGTACAGACAGTGATACACAGCTCCTGACGGGATACAGACCGTGATACACAGCTCCTGACGGGATACAGACCGTGATACACAGCTCCTGACGGGATACAGACCATGATACACAGCTCCTGATGGGATACAGACCGTGATACACAGCTCCTGACGGGGATACATACCGTGATACACAGCTCCTGACGGGATACAGACCGTGATACACAGCTCCTGACGGGATACAGACCGTGATACACAGCTCCTGACGGGATACAGACGGTGATACACATCTCCTGATGGGGTACAGAGCATGATACACAGCTCCTGACGGGATACAGACCGTGATACACAGCTCCTGACGGGATACAGACCGTGATACACAGCTCCTGACGGGGATACATACCGTGATACACAGCTCCTGACGGGATACAGACGGTGATACACAGCTCCTGACGGGATACAGACCGTGATACACAGCTCCTGATGGGGTACAGACCATGATACACAGCTCCTGACGGGATACAGACGGTGATACACAGCTCCTGACGGGATACAGACCGTGATACACAGCTCCTGACGGGGTACAGACCGTGATACACAGCTCCTGACGGGGTACAGACCGTGATACACAGCTCCTGACGGGATACAGACCGTGATACACAGCTCCTGACGGGGTACAGACCGTGATACACAGCTCCTGACGGGATACAGACCGTGATACACAGCTCCTGACGGGATACAGACCGTGATACACAGCTCCTGACGGGGTACATACCGTGATACACAGCTCCTGACGGGATACAGACCGTGATACACAGCTCCTGACGGGATACAGACCGTGATACACAGCTCCTGACGGGGTACAGACCGTGATACACAGCTCCTGACGGGATACAGACCGTGATACACAGCTCCTGACGGGATACAGACCGTGATACACAGCTCCTGACGGGATACAGACCGTGATACACAGCTCCTGACGGGGGTACAGACCGTGATACACAGCTCCTGACGGGATACAGACGGTGATACACAGCTCCTGATGGGGTACATACCGTGATACACAGCTCCTGACGGGATACAGACCGTGATACACAGCTCCTGACGGGGTACAGACCGTGATACACAGCTCCTGACGGGATACAGACCGTGATACACAGCTCCTGACGGGATACAGACCGTGATACACAGCTCCTGACGGGATACAGACCGTGATACACAGCTCATGACGGGGTACAGACCGTGATACACAGCTCCTGACGGAATACAGACCGTGATACACAGCTCCTGACGGGATACAGACCGTGATACACAGCTCCTGACGGGGTACAGACCGTGATACACAGCTCCTGATGGGGTACAGACAGTGATACACAGCTCCTGACGGGATACAGACCGTGATACACAGCTCCTGACGGGATACAGACCGTGATACACAGCTCCTGACGGGATACAGACCATGATACACAGCTCCTGATGGGATACAGACCGTGATACACAGCTCCTGACGGGGATACATACCGTGATACACAGCTCCTGACGGGATACAGACCGTGATACACAGCTCCTGACGGGATACAGACCGTGATACACAGCTCCTGACGGGATACAGACGGTGATACACAGCTCCTGATGGGGTACAGAGCATGATACACAGCTCCTGACGGGATACAGACCGTGATACACAGCTCCTGACGGGATACAGACCGTGATACACAGCTCCTGACGGGGATACATACCGTGATACACAGCTCCTGACGGGATACAGACGGTGATACACAGCTCCTGACGGGATACAGACCGTGATACAAGCTCCTGACGGGATACAGACGGTGATACACAGCTCCTGACGGGATACAGACCGTGATACACAGCTCCTGACGGGGTACAGACCGTGATACACAGCTCCTGACGGGGTACAGACCGTGATACACAGCTCCTGACGGGATACAGACCGTGATACACAGCTCCTGACGGGGTACAGACCGTGATACACAGCTCCTGACGGGATACAGACCGTGATACACAGCTCCTGACGGGGTACAGACCGTGATACACAGCTCCTGACGGGAAAACACACAGCTTTTGGTGGTATACGCCACGTATGAGCACACCGATCACACAGTGCAATGCACAACGCACACACAGCTCACTAAGAAGCCTCGTTAACGGATGCTGGTCGGACGCCCACTAACCTCGCTCAGGGCGTCTGGTCGTCCGGCGCGGGCCGCCGCTGCGGTCTGTTCACTGACCACCTCCGCCGGCCTGCTGGCCGCCAACAGGCCCGACCACACCCTGTTGGCCAGGGCGGTCATCAGAGAAGGCGCCCGCATCCCGCACTGCACACCAGTACCGCCCGCGCTGGACGGGACGCAGCCGAGCCGGACCGGACCGAGCCGCCCACACCGGCCGGCTAGCTCCGCTGGACGGGAAGCAGCCGAGCCGGACCGGACCGAGCCGCCCACACCGGCCGGCTAGCTCGAACACAGACCGGCGCCGTCACACAACGCCGTCTCACACTGGAGCTTCGGTGAACAGAACCGTCTCACACTGGAGCTTCGGTGCACAGAACCGTCTCGCACTGGAGCTTCGGTGCACAGAACCGTCTCGCGCTGGAGCTTCTGTGCACAGAACCGTCTCGCACTGGAGCTTCGGTGCACAGAACCGTCTCACACTGGAGCTTCGGTGCACAGAACCGTCTCGCACTGGAGCTTCGGTGAACAGAACCGTCTCGCGCTGGAGCTTCGGTGCACAGAACCGTCTCGCACTGGAGCTTCGGTGCACAGAACCGTCTCGCACTGGAGCTTCGGTAAACAGAAACGTCTCGCACTGGAGCTTCGGTGCACAGAACCGTCTCGCACTGGAGCTTCGGTGAACAGAACCGTCTCGCGCCGGCACCTCGAAACAAGTCGAGGTGGGATGCCGCTCACATTCGCCACTCCGGACGAGGGGATTAATCCGCATTGCTCACACCGAACCACACGACCGCTGTCCAGGGGGAACCCGCACAGCAGGCTCCAACAGGTCCTGACGGGACCCGACGCGCGCCGCGTCTCCCCAACACGGGCGGCGCCTTTCGGTGTCCCTCCGGCCGACCTGGCAGCCGGCCAACTGGTAGGGTGGTAATACGCCGCGGCGCCGCGGCGCCGCGGCGCCACGGAAGCAGCTGCGCCAACAGCGGCCGAGGAGATAACAGGGCGGGGCGAGTCATCCACCCGCCAGCGGGAGGATACCTACCACCCAACTGACCTGCCGCATTTAAACCCGATCGCTCACGAGGGGTGGGGAATGATTCATCGTGCAGCTCACGAGGGTGCCTATCGATTATCCACGTGCGAGTCATGGAACAAAATAAGCTTTCCATGAGCATGAACAGCATCGTATGAAAATTGTGTGCACCGTGGGGCCATCCTTTTACTTTCATTAACTTTTCTTTTGAATTATTGCAGTTTCACTTGACGGGTTTTGTAAATAATCAACAGCGGGGAGTTAGGATTGGTTTTCAAACAGAATAATGAGCGAAAATTCAAGCTCAATGACATAATAGGAGAAAGGAATGCAAAACTGCAAATTTCGATGTTCTAAAAAATAATCCCTTTTAAATAAGCATTTTAAAAATGTCCCGCCCCTGTAGCTGAGCCGAGGCTTCTGTAGCCCGCCCCTGTAGCTCAGCCGAGGCTTCTGTAGCCCGCCCCTGTAGCTCAGCCGAGGCTTCTGTAGCCCGCCCCTGTAGCTCAGCCGAGGCTTCTGTAGCCCGCCCCTGTAGCTCAGCCGAGGCTTCAGGCCTCACCCAGCGTGACAGCTCGGATTCGAGTCGCGTCGGTGCTTGCAATGTACCCCTCGCTGGATTGCCTGCGGCCGGTTGCAGCGGTCGCGTTCAAGGTCACTGTGACGTTGAGGGCGGGCAGACCGTGTCAAGGTATGTCGGGCACGTAAAACCTTCGCTGTATATTCTGCCAGCTATCAGGAATTGCGCGGTCGGGTGGTTGGGTCAGGGCCTGACCAACAAGCTCTATTTAAAAATTCGGACTCAATTTATAAAGATAAAAATGTGAAAAGGAGACGTAAGCAATTAAGCGCTTTAGTCAACGGGTTGTATATAAAGAACAGAAAGAGGATTCAACCATGTATAAACATCAACTTCATTAAAGGGACTGTCCCACCTTGTTGAAAGTTGTCGAATCACACTTAATTGTATGTCTACATGTCAGGCGAGGTCAGCTGAACATGTTCGTGAACATTTTTTCAACAAAAAAAAATTATCTTGGAAGATATTCAACTTTTAGTTTTAAGCGGGAAGTTGGGTTGGTGACGTCATATTTTTTTTTTTATAACAAGGAAATCTTCTTGTGCTGCCAAATCTATGGCAGCATTTTTTGTCGACATCTATTGCGCAGGTGTCTAGATTAGCTAGCACTATCAGCTGGAGTTGTTGCAGCAGTTGGCCGCCAGGGACCGCTAGTGAGCCAGGGTGTTATGACGTCGCAAGCAAATGGTACCACTAAATATTGATCGATTTACTTATTTATAAATAAATAAATATTTAGAGTTAAATATTTAACTGGTACCATTTGCTTGCGACATCATAACACCCTGGCTCACTAGCGGTCCCTGGCGGCCAACTGCTGCAACAACTCCAGCCGTTTTTTGTCGACATCTATTGCGCAGGTGTCTAGATTAGCTAGCACTATCAGCTGGAGTTGTTGCAGCAGTTGGCCGCCAGGGACCGCTAGTGAGCCAGGGTGTTATGACGTCACAAGCAAATGGTACCACAAAATATTGATTGATTTACTTATTTATAAATAAATAAAAATTTAGCGTTAAATATTTAACTGGTACCATTTGCTTGCGACATCATAACACCCTGGCTCACTAGCGGTCCCTGGCGGCCAACTGCTGCAACAACTCCAGCTGATAGTGCTAGCCTCTAGATTGCGAACCACCCGGGGATCGAGAAATGAAAGACGAAAATATTCCAAGGCTGACCTTAAAACAAGTCGACTATCATTACCAGTTGGGTAGAGAGACGACGCTATCGGTTTAGAGGCCCTATTCAAATACACATGGGCATTGATTTTTTACAGATGTCAAAATCAAACTCGAATATCTTTTTGATTAGATCATTGTGGTTGTTTTAACTGCTACCATACTTAATTTCAATGTCAAGCCATCAAAATGGCTATCTCAATTAAAATATAATGTTAAGGTGGGATAGTCCCTTTAATGAAGAAATAACCAAAATGGTAAAATTAAGTATATAACTGCAGATAACCGAACCACCTTTTGCCTTCAGTTCGATACTCTTCAAATAATTACAAGACACTTCCGACGAGCTCTGTGATAGCAACATTAACTTCTATACGCTGCTGGGAAGCCAAGGGTATCACTGAAGGTTTGCCAAGGTGAAAAGGTAGTCACAATCTATATAAATATAATTATATATGACATTGAATAGCAATTATTCCTAACGATCCGTTTACGTACTACGTAATATGTATTGTATATGACAGAGCACCCAGCGGAAGGTAATCGGTAATCAGTAACGCCGTAATCGGTAACGCCATCTCCGCCGTAATCGGTAACGCCATCTCCGCTCCATCCACCGAACTCGGGGAGCGGGAGAGCGGGAGAGCGGGAGAGCGGGAGAGGGAGAGCGGGAGAGCGGGAGAGCGGGAGAGCGGGAGAGCGGGAGAGCGGAGAGCGGGAGAGCGGGAGAGCGGGAGAGCGGGAGAGCGGGAGAGCGGGAGAGCGGGAGAGCGGGAGAGCGGGAGAGCGGGAGAGCGGGAGAGCGGGAGAGCGGGAGAGCGGGAGAGCGGGAGAGCGGGAGAGCGGGAGAGCGGGAGAGAGAGAGGAGAGAGAGAGAGAGAGAGAGAGAGAGAGAGAGAGAGAGAGAGAGAGAGAGAGAGAGAGAGAGAGAGAGAGAGAGAGAGAGAGAGAGAGAGAGAGAGAGAGAGAGAGAGAGAGAGAGAAGAGAGACCGGCTGTCGGCAGTGATGTCATATGATGACGTGACCCTGGGACGCCGGATGGGAGCGCTGCAGCCTGCCGCTGGTGTCGGATGGTCAGCAGTCCAGGGATCGGCGGGGACGGCGGGGGAGCAGCCGGGAGCAGCCGGGGGCGGTAACGCCGCGGGGAACTCGGCCGGGGGTTACCCGCCGCCGCCGCCGTCCTGAGCCAGACGGACTCTGCAGCCGGGCCAACACGAGCAGGGTGGTGATGAGTCGGCTGCACACGGCTCGGGACGGCACCAGCCGGAGCCTGCACTGTTCATACAGCCGGGCACACTACATCCGGCCGAACGGCTGCACACGGCTCGGGACGGCACCAGCCGGAGCCTGCACTGTTCATACAGCCGGGCACACTACATCCGGCCGAACGGCTGCACACGGCTCGGGACGGCACCAGCCGGAGCCTGCACTGTTCATACAGCCGGGCACACTACATCCGGCCGAACGGCTGCAGCGGAGCGGTGTGATACCCGGGAACACTACCGACATCCGGGGTTAAACGGAATAGTCGACCTTGGATCTGGTATAAACTAGCCATCTGGATGGAATACTTCATACACCAGCCATCTGGTATAAACTATGGCGGGCAGTTCGATAATCTGCTCTAGAGCCGTTGAAGTAGAGTTTTGGGATAAACGAACCATGGATTATATGATTTCCTTATCTAAGCTACAATTCTGATATCTCAGTTCAATACCCCTTGTTAATCCGCCATTGGCGGGGGGGGGGGGGCGTTTCTCGCCCCCCCCCCCCCTCCACCCCTGACGAACTTTTGGCAATAGCTCAAAAACTAATAGCGCTATCGACGTGAAACTTCATGTACCTTTTCCTACATCAATTACACATCTGTGCAAAAATGAAGAAATTTTGGCGATTTTTTATTTCTCGAAATATAGCGAATTTAGTGACGAGTTTCACACAAAAATCAGCTCAACTTAAGCAGGCCTTACAAATGTTATATTTCAAGAAAATGCAATCGAAAAACTCCAAAAGATAGCAAATGGCAAGGGCTACAAAATGGCTATCTCGGATTTTTCTTTCAAATTTAGGTTTTTGACCCCCCCCAACGACTTTTTGAAGAAAAAAATAAACTCCCTCAAAATCAACATTTTTAAACATTTAAAAACGGAAGATATGTTGAAGAACCACATGTGTACAATACATCCCAATTTAAAAGCAATATCTTTATTTTTGACTTACTTATCGCTCCCTAAGTATGAGTAATTCACGACGTCATAGTTTGAAATTGCGCTTTTTTGGCGTTTAGTGACTAGATACAAACAAATAAATGCCAGCACTGTATTTGAGACAAAACTGGCCTAGACACATGTCTTTTCTATGTAGATTTATCAATTTCAAACTTTGACATTGTGACCTGACCTTGACCTTATATTGTCAGGTTGTGAAAATTACTGCTAATGTCGAATTATACATGTAAAATAACCCATACAACATGTGTCGCATGACTTTGTGACCTGTGACATTTTGTGACCTGACCTTGACCTTTGCTTACAATTTCACTTTCGCTTATGCAGTGGCGGCTCGTCATATGAGGCAACTGAGGCCGGGCTTCACCTATTATTTAGGAAACAAATGTGCTTTGAAATATCCATTGGGGCCCATAGAAAAAAGATGTGTGTCATTCCCATTATACACATCGCAGTACATTTTATTATAGCATATCACCGAAATTCTCCGGCTCTTCCATCCACCCGCCACCCACCGTACGTTTGCCATGCTAAAGCAAACCACTACGAGCCGACTGGGGCCCGGCCGGCCTGCCGTCTCACCGCCTCCGCCCGTTCAGCCATTGCTATAAGTACTCTGCGTTCAGCCCAGCTACTGAGGCACCAGCGCACAGTGGGCGGATTGACCCTTCCAGCGCGACACGGCCCGAAAGCTGGCTTTGGTAGCCTGTAAGACAATGCAAATGAGCATGTATGCCATTTTTGGTGGGATGATTTCAAATATGTTATCTCAAGCGAGATAAGAAAGGAAAATAGGTGCAATAACCCAAAATTAATGGTCACGACTCAAATCCAGCGTAAACGTAAGCTAAATCCAACTGCTACATCCAATAATAATAGCGGAAGGCTTACATTCCAAGCTAGTGTGCGAGTAGGTACCTATCATACTAACCTGGGAACTCTGTTGGCGTGCTGGTGGGTTGGTCTTTCGCGGTGGGTAGCCTGGCACATGGGCAAGGACAAACATAAATCGCTGTTCAGCCACTCGCTGACAGTGCTTAGAAATTTAGACTTACTTCGACACGCGGCCTCACACTTCTTAATATTAGAGATGAGAAACTATACGCTAGAATTTTGCGCCGAAGAAGAAGCAAGTTCCTCGCTAAATTGTATATCCAGGTACTCCAGTAAATTCGTCACTGAAAGGTTCTAGACACCGACACTAAAGCCTAACTCAGCAATACCGCGCCTGCGCACATCCTTCACATCCTTCCACCCTCCTTCCACGCACATCGCACATCCTCCCACGCTACTCGCGCGCGACTGGTGAGCGTGACCTGACCTGCTTCCCGGGTCACCTTATAGCACCACCCCGGGCCGGGCCAGACCCGAATTTATTTTAAACGCATCCAAATTATATAAATGCAAACTGTACTTTTTTGACATTTAAAGGCCAGGTTGCCTTATTGGAAAAGCATATAAAGGGGAGCTAAAATCTCCAAATAATCTCCAAATCGCGTATCACTGTGAATCAGCTTGCGAGGAAAGTACTCCCCATCCCTCTCACCGAGGGTGATGGGGGGGGGGGGGGAGAATATACATGCATCAAAAAGAGAAAATAATGAAGGAGAAATGGAAAAGTCTCACAACAAAATTGGATAAATAATTATGGCTAATCACGTAGTGAGCGTAATACGCACACGAGTAGTTTTCGAAATACGGATCCTTATCGACCTGCCACGCAAATATTGAGTAGCAAGTAGTAGAGAAGAAAAAAATGCGGTGGAACATGGAGTGCAGTCTCATAGACATGTGGTATGATTTTTGGCGGGGTACTCGGGGGTACATTTTGTGAAAATGTATTTATATATTTGTTCGATAGTTTTGTACCGACCATTTATCTGTCATACTTTGGTGTACATTTACAGCATAAGCGATTGCGTGATTTCCAATATTTTTGGGTTCATTATGTTCCCCAGATTCATTTATATCTATATGATCCAAGCTAGTGTGCTTGGATCATATAGATATAATCATTGGATCATATAGATATAGATCATATATATCTATATCTATCACACACACCCACACACCCACACACGTGTTCGGTTCGGGTTCCTGTTCGTCGAAGCCACCCGTCCGCTAATAAACGGACCACACGCGTCTACGACTTTCGCCGTTCCGGCATAACTCAGAAAGCAATGCACAGGCATCAACAGCATCAACAGCATCAACAGCATCAACAGCATCAACAGCATCAACAGCATCAACAGCATCAACAGCATCAACAGCA
>JAXIVJ010003789.1:2500-27500 GCA_036785665.1 Chirona hameri
GTACTTACATGGACAGAAGTCCCATTTAATGCTGCACGCTCCCCTGGATTTCTTGGACTTCGATTGAGCTGCCCCTGAAAGTTTGAAACGAATCACTTTTCAATTGCTTAACAACGAATCATTTTTAAATTGCTTAACAACGAATCATGTCTAAATTGTTTAACGCGACATGCGATATATTGTATTTTCGGGAATATTTCCGCTAAAGAAGTTGTTGTCTGTTTTGCATGGACTGTTAATTTGTGTGGGCATTGGTTAGCATATCGCAAACGAATAAAATAGTGAAGAAATAGTTCTAAAAACTGAATTACCCAGAGTAACATAGGACCAAATGATGAGGCAGGACAAACATGACAAGCAAATAATTGCGCTGCAATTATTAGTAAAACCACCAATGTTTTGTTTTGCATCAAGATGCACGTGCGCGTTCACGTGCGGACGACTAAGGGGCTCATGCGAAAGCGCCCGCACGGTGCTCGCCCATATAGGCGTTTTACTGGTATTTAGCCACCACGATGCCAATACGTCATGGTACCTCTCATGGTACCTCATGGTACCTCATGGTACGTATGTCGGAATAAATATCTCACACAACATACTTACAATGAAGACGTCTTACCTTGGACGGCGACTGCCGTCAGGCACAAACATAGCAGCGATAGTAAGCGCATGATCACCCTCGACTTACAGGTTCTCCCTGCGCAGAGGGTCCCCCTAAATACCGGTACGTGGTCTCGCGTGGGCGGCAGCACGTCCATCACTGCCGTCAGCAGGTCACACTATTGTCTGATGCAACAGGAAGGTGACTAACTTTGTCAAAATGGCGGGGTGGTCACAAGGTCAGCTCAATGACGGCGGACATATGCGCTGTGGTGATGTGGCGACGCGGTGACGTGTGTGACATGGTCAGCGCGTGAATCACCCTCATCGGTACTGACATGGTGCTCTGACATTTTGGAACTGGCCGCCACCTGCCAGCGTGCTGGGCAGCTCCGAAATAGAAACGCTTTTGATCAACTGAGCCATCGCCCATTAAGCGCATGAGACATGACAAGAACGTAACAGGCTGACAAAGTCAGTATTATAATTAACTGCATGATACTTATTTATAGCATTCAGGCTGGCATTAATGTTAGTTGATTTCTGTTAGCTAACATCCATCTTCCATAACATGTTATACAATAATTTATGAGTCTCAACTCTCAAAGCCGCCTGAGCAATTGTTGTTGGACAGGTTCCTACAAGCGAGATTCAGATTCAGATTATATTCGCATGAGGTCCACGATAGGGTGGCTTTTCACACACGCACGTCATCATAGGTAAACAAGTATAAGGAGTAGAACGTCGATATAACTAAAACATTGCATAAATCAGGTGCCGAGTTCCGATGCACGATGCATCTCGAGCGACAGTCAGCGGCCTTCACTGCCACTCATAATGTCTCGCTTGAGCTGCGCGCCATAACCAGGGGCATTTACGTCTCACTCGATCGGTTTAGCATTGTAACACCACGGTAACACAGGCGTCGCCGGCCCGCCTCAGCACAGATGCGCGGTACGGTGTGGCGATCGGCATGTCTCGTATTTTGCCTCAGCACAGATGCGCAGTACGGTGTGGCGATCGGCATGTCTCGTATTGTGCGCGTGTTGCTGCCTCGCGGGCGCTCCTATCGTCCCCAGGATGTAGTCGGGATGACCCGTGATCAGCACTGAGCGAACAGCGCACACAGCATGGTGTTCGACCAGCTGTTTGGCGGTCATCCAGCGAAGCTCCATTAGCACGTCAGATATATGGTCGTAGCGCCGTCTCCCACTAATTACCCGCGCACCAAAGTTGATCATCTTCTGGATTATATGTAACAGCGTGTCATAGCGTGTCATAACTCCGTACACCGATAGACAGTAGCGCACTATGGACAACGCTAAAGCCTGCACTATACCGGGTAGAGTGGAGCTGAAGATGACGTGTCGCGCGTGTGCTAGTGCCATGAGGGTTCCGGTGCACATCTTTACAACAGTATCGATGTTAGCCTCGATTCTCGAAGTTGAGATGCCTATCAATAAAGGCCCCGAGGTCCTGAACTGTCTTCGAGTCGTGAAGTTGAGACCCGTTGAATGCGATCGCCTCTAGCGCCACTCCTCTCAGCATGACCGGCGTACCTATCATGAGCATTTGAGTTTTATTTTCGTTGATTTTCATTCCATGGTGACAGAACCACTGGTGCGTGGCGTGGAGAGCTGCGCGCGATAACGGCATTCGCTCGGTGAGTTGGGTCATGTCCTGCTTTTTGTCACTAACCAGTACGTCATCGGCACAACGGTGACATCAAATCGGGCACACATAAGAGGAAGAGTTCGTTGGTAAACAGCATGTATAATAGACAGCTGAAGGACCCGCCTTGGTAGACACCAGTGGTGTTGGGGTTGTCAGTTGATGTGATGGCAGTGTCGTCTGGTCCGCGAATGACTACGTGCTGCGTATGCTCGGATAATTTGCGAACCACCCCTGATGGATTCCATACGTGGCCAGCTTTTTTAAAAGTAGGTCATGGGGGACGACGTCGAACCCCTTGGACTGGTCCAATTGTACCAGGATACAAATTTCGCCGCTGTCCATGGCCTGCAGGCCTCTGTCAGTGATCACAGCGAGGGCAGTCTCGGTTGAGTGGGATCTGCGGTAGCCATGATGTTGATGCATGAGGAGATGGTTGGTTTCCCAGTATTCAGAGACCTGCATATGTACGATTTTTGTATACGACTTTCATGATGGCGGGCAACAATGAGATAGTTCGAGTGTCGGCCGGGTTAGTTAAAGCCTTGCCTTTTGGGATAGGAATGACTTGTGCGTTGTTCGAGAACGTTGGCCTGGAGGTCCCGTGGCATGAACCAGGCACGTAGCCAGGATTTCTTCCAGGGGGAGGCGGCGCCTCGAAAGGGCCCCTTCCCGAGCGTTGAAAGGGCCCCTTCCCGAGCGTTGAAAGGGCCTCCTCCCAAGCGTTGAAAGAGCCAAACAAAACGGATGAAAAGGCACGTTACAAGAATGGAAAATGCAGTATGACAGGTATGGCATAGGCCATACCAACTTTTAGGAGCTGGAGTTAGCAAACTGCCATATCAACTTTGGAACCAGCGACACCAATTTGGAATCAGCTATACCAACTTCGAATATTTGTTTGCGCTCAAGACCTGGAACTCTTAAATAAATTGCGCCTCAGAGCGGCGCGAAAATTTTGAGCCTTATGCTCTGGATATGCAATCTCATCAATGTGTCGCATTGCGTATGGTGCGGACCTCTAAAAATGCTATATTGTGCGTTTAGAAGTGCGGTAAAAAAGTGTTAAAATGAACTATTTTGCCCAATTATATAGGAAAGTAGCAACATAACACATAAATGCGCCTAGAAATGGTCCGATTTTGTTTTCTAACCCGCATACAATTTAACTTGTAGTTAAATTGCGCAAAAAATATAGTTTTATTCCCCGGACAACTGCATTCTTGCTGTTGAAATGCTCAGGATCCCTTCAGATCGTCCAGGGGCCCCTCCGACCTTTTCAACGCCCTTCCGACCTGTTCAGGGACTCATATGGGATCCACGTAGCGAAAAGACATGGTGTGGAGTGGGTGATATATATATAAAATACAAAGAGGGCTTACTTTACAGGAAAAAATTAAATCGGAGCTTTCGGGTCTATTGTAACACCCTGACGAAGGGTGTTACAATATACCCAAAAGCTCCGCTTTTAATATTTGTCTTGTGGAGTAAGTCCTCTTTGTATTTAATCTTCATCTGGGATCTCTACGTGCTTTTGGCCCGTCCGGTCTGACCAGGGACTCCTCTGACCTTCCAAGAAGCCCCTTTTGTGTGTCAAGGGGCCCATTCGACCTGTTCAGAAGTCCTTCTGACCTGGCCAGGGACTGCACTGGCTGCTTTGTCGCTCTGCCGACATGCTCAAGGGGCCCTCCGACCTGCCCCTGGGCCCCTACGTGCTGGCTAGGGGCCAATTCGGCATGTTCAGGGGCCCTTCTTACCCGCCCAGGGGTCCTTTCGGTCTGGTCAGGGGACCCTCCGATCTGCACAGGAGCCCTTTTAACTTTCCAGGAGCCTGCTGATCTCTCCAGGGGCCCTCCAGCATTCTAAGGGGCCCTTCCGACCTGGCAAGGGACTGCGCTGGCTACTTTATCGCCTTGCGACATGCTCCGAGGTCCCTCCGACCTGCCCTGGGGCCCCTCCGTGCTGACTAGGGGCCCATTCGGCATGTTCGAGGGCATTTCTGACCCACCTAGGGGCCCTTTCGGTCTGGTCAGGGGCCCTTTGACCTGCACAGGGCCCCTTTTAACTTCCCAGGGGTCATCTAGTCTGTTCAGGGGCCCTCCAACCTGCTCAGGGGCCCTTATGACCTGGCAAGGGACTGCGCTGGCCGCTTTGTCGGCTTGCCGACATGCTCAGGGGCCACTCGACCTGCCCAAGGGCCCCTCTGTGCTGGCTAGGGGCCCATTCGACGTGTTCAGGGGACCCTCTGACCCGCTCAGGGGCCTTTCGGTCTGGCCAGGGGCCCTTCGGACATGCACAGGGCTCTTGTGAACGTCCAAGGGGCCCTCTGGTCTTTCAGAGAGGGCCCTGGTGGCCCTAGAAGGCCTCTGAAGTGCTCTAAACTCTCTAAAGACCACGCTTCGCGTGGTAAAGAGCCCATGATACCGCGCTTCGCGCGGTCTCGTCGGCCCTTTTCGGCGCGCTGCGCGCGCTGGAAAGGGCCCTCTCGCGCCGAAAAGGGCCCTCCTGGCCTCCAGGGGGAGGGGGCCGCACCCCCCCCCCCCCCCCCCCCTCCTTGGCTACGTGCCTGGCATGAACTAATCGTTTTCTGTGATATTAGCGGATGTCCACGGAAAATGAATTGTCATATGGTACCAAAAATATTGATTCTTCAATACCTTGCGCTTATTGTCTATGACAGTTTAACCCTATTCCCTGCAGGGGGTTGGCAGATTCTGCCCCACCCGGTGGTTTTTCACTTGCCGCTTCTAAACCGTTAAGCCCTGAAACTTTGTTCCTGAAACTTAGGTCCGTTAGGTTCGTCCTGAAACTTTGTTACTGACTTTGAAACTTTGAAACTTCGTTAGGTCCTGAAACTTTGTGACTTTTCCCGAAATTGAAAGGCGTGTGTTGTGTCAAATAAAAAAAAACGGTCCAGCAGAGGCGGTTCCAGGCTCCTGTTTTGGGGAGGGTGTTACAATGCGGTTTTGCGGCGCATACTTCCTTCGTGGTTTGCAGTGCAATAAATGCGTCAGAAACAATTTCAATGTGGTTCAATGTGGTATAATGTGGTTTACATCAAGGCGATATGTTTACATAGCAATTTCACACAATTTCACAATTTCAGGCTTCATGTAAAGGTAAGCTTAATTCAATTCATTTATATTGATATGGGGGTGGCCGTTCGGGAGAAGTGTCCTGGGGCGGAGTTGGCCTCTATCTTGGATTTTTCTCTTCATATGGGATTGACCTTTGAGCCTTTGACCATATCCGCTTCTCAGCATATAATCAGGAACAACTCGCCACAAATGGTTAAGTGCGCCGAGAAGCATGACAATAACTTTGTAAACAAATCGCCGACGCTAAATAGGTCGCCGTCGATGTGCATCGATGAGCTTCCGATTTAATTGCCAGTTTTGTGTTATTGTTTGTTAGTTTTTTGGGGGAAAATTACACTTTTTCATGATAATATAAAGCATAGTGTTATATACAGCCACAGACAAACTATACAAAACTCCTAATGTTGAAAACAAATGAAGCGATTTAAAAAAAAATGAGGGTCGCAACCACTAACTATGCCGCCGTTGATGTGCATCGATGAGCTTCCGACTTTATTGCCACTTTTTCCAATCGCTGTTGGTTTTAGAGGATCAGGTCAATTTTTAACCTCCCCATAATAAGTCAATGGGGAAATATACAAATGCTTCCTATTTCAAGGAAATGCATGATATTAGTCCAATAACTTCTGGATCATGTTATTATAGGATATTCTTGATGATCCAAGTGTAATTTTGTGTTCAGTGACCCCTATTGGGTCATTTGAGGTCATGCGAGGTCACCATCACTTTTTAGTCAATAACTCCCGACATAATGAAGATAGAGAAGTAAAACAGACATCAATGTGTTTGTCTCGTCGAGATACGTCTTCCCATATGCAACATTCCCTACTTGGGTCACCACTTGAACTTGACCTGAGGTAAAATTGTTAAGTTGACTTAACAAGGTCACCATGTATATCATTCAAAGCGCCTTGACAAGATAAACACAATGGCGTAAACATTTTTTCCGTTATCTTTATTAAGTAAAAAGTTAATAGCAAAAACGATTTAGAAAAAAAAATCTTCTTTTTGACCTCTGGAGCTTCAAATATTGACCTGAGATCAAATCTGAGGACACCTTAGCGATTGCAAATTTCACTGGCTGGCGTTTGCTTTTTTCGGTTTGTTTCTAACTAGCATAGTTTCTGAGATATATGGGAATTTCTGGAGCGATGTCCTAAAACAGGACAAAACTGGAAAATTTGACCTTTGGTGACCTCTGGTGACCTCAATTTTGACCTGACCTAAAAGAACACTGAAATACTTTCGATAGAACATGTATCAAGCTATCAAATGCCTTTTTCCGCTTCTCGCTACGTAGCGTAATTTTCGAGATCTCAGGGGGGCGGAAATCACACACACACACACACACACACACACACACACACACACACACACACACACACCCCCCCTGTAGTTCGTATTCGGCGCAAAGCGCGGGTTAACAGTGCGCGGGTTAATGTCCCTGCCATCCCTGCCGGTGGAACACACAGTACCGTCCCTGCCGGTGGAAGCGGACGGTTTCTGGACCGAATGGTAGCGTGTAGGGTCTCCAGGTCTACAGGTTGCGCCTGGAACACGCTGGTGGTCACGCGCGGCAGTCTGGTGTGGACGGGTACAGTGGCGGCGGGTACACTGGCGGTGGACGGGTACAGTGGCGGCGGGTACACTGGCGGTGGACGGGTATAGTGGCGGCGGGTACACTGGCGGTGGACGGGTATACTGGCGGCGGGTACACTGGCGGTGGACGGGTACAGTGGCGGGTACACTGGCGGTGGACGGGTACACTGGCGGTGGACGGGTACACTGGCGGCGGGTGCACTGGCGGTGGACGGGTACAGTGGCGGCGGGTACACTGGCGGCTGGTACACTGGCGGTGGACGGGTACACTGGCGGCGGGTACACTGGCGGTGGACGGGTACAGTGGCGGGTACACTGGCGGTGGACGGGTACACTGGCGGTGGACGGGTACATTGGCGGCGGGTACACAAGCGGCGGGTATACTGGCGGTGGACGGGTACACTGGCGGTGGACGGGTATAGTGGCGGCGGGTACACTGGCGGCGGGTATACTGGCGGTGGACGGATACACTGGCGGCTGTAGAATGGCCTACTATCACGTAGTAGTCGTTTAGTTCGTCAGGTGAGGCGTTCGGTGGATCTGCCGGCGTTTGTTTACACCCAAGAACTGGTCGGTGAACAACATGCCACAATCTGCTACGATTACCCTTGTCAATCTCTCGCTGATAGTATGCTCGAGAGTCGCTGCGGATAGCGGCTCGACACCGTTTGTTTATCTGTTTGTAGAGATCGCGGTCATTGCGGGTCAGTGCGGCACGGCGGCGCTGCAGGAGCAGGCGTGTGTCAGCCGACATAGGTGGCGCTGTAATCGGTCGCACTCGAGTCTGCCTGAGGGGAGCGACCAATTCAATTCAATTCAATTCGTTTATTCGCTCAGGTCCACTGTACTCAGTGGCTTTTCGCCTTCGCACGTCAATGTGGTATAAAACAGTGACAATGGTGAACATTCAAACATACACATACATTCACAAAAAATTGTCCACTACAACATCGCTCATGCGTCACGGCAGGTAACGAGGTGTCGCTTAGCCGCAGTTTTGAAGGATATTCCTGGCTTTCTAGAGACTTTGTTGTATTCCTTCACGGCACTATAGCACAGACGACTGCGTCCCGCTTCATAAAGACATAAAGACATAAAGACATAAAGTGCGAATGCGCGGCAATACACGGAGATCGGCAGTCCGTGTGTTGTGGCGATGCTGTTGGCGCGCGGCTGGACCTATAGTCCTTACAAGGGGCCTCGGTACGTCGTTGGTAAGCAGTTTGTGTACAGTCATGACACGGTGGAATGTAATGAGTTCATCAGCATTAAGCCAGCCGAGCGTTCGCGCTACATCGGATATCCTGTCATACCTTCGGCGCCCACTAATCACACGCGCGGCAAAGTTGATCACCTTCTGGATACAGTGAACCTGTGCCTTGTTGCATATGCCATAGACTGACATGCAATATTGCAGCACGGGGAACACCAGAGCGGTGATGAGACGCCTCAATGTAGCGATGGGAACGACGTGTTTAACATGGTTTAGCGCTAGGAACATTCCGGTACATTTCGGTACGAGTTGATCAACATGCGGTTGAAAATCAAGGCTACGATCGAAAATTACACCGAGGTTACGGGCGTGGTTTGACGAAGTAATCGTTGCCTGATTAAACCGCACATTGACACTGGCGACATCTCTGAGCATCTGCTTTGTGCCCAGGACCATCAGCTCAGTCTTAGTCTCGTTCACCTTCATACCGTGTTCACAGAACCAGTCGAACATACACTGGAGAGCGGTCTCAAGTCGGTTTACAAGTAGTGGAAGGTCTCGCTTTTCACCAGTGGTCCAAATTTGGGTATCGTCTGCGAACTGAACAATTTTCACAGACTCAGGGACATGGAGACATAGATCATTCGCAAAAATGGACCACAGAATGCAACTGAGGGATCCGCCCTGGTACACTCCCACTGAGTTGGTTCTCACAGACGACCGCACCGAGTGGCCCTCACTGTTTCTGACCTGAACCTGCTGTGTGTGATCTTTCAGATAATTGTCAAGCCAGAAAGGATCAATGCCATACAGAACTAACTTATCTAACAGCCCATCATGCGGCACCATGTCAAAACATTTTGACAGGTCAACCATTGCCCACAGGGCAATTTCACCACAGTCCATGGCCCTAAGAATATCGTCCGATACCACATGCAGAGCGGTCTCACACGAGTGACGCCTGCGGTAACCGTGCTGCGCGTCACTTAGCAAATGGTGCGTCTCCATATACTCGGTCAGCTGGAGCTGCACAGCCCGCTCGGCGATTTTGCTGATTGGCGGGAGAATGGAGATAGGCCGCGTACGGGACGGGTCGGACGTAGTGAACTTCCCTTTTGGTATGGGAGTTATGATGGCGTGCTTCCAGGATTCTGGCACCCTGCCAGTCTCCAGGCTAGCATTTACTACATCAAGCACTATATGTCCGAATCCAGGGAAAAAGTCCTGAATCATTGAAACACTGAACCCATCACTGCACTCAGTTCCAGACGATTTCATACCCTGCACTATCACCCACAGAGTCTCCATGCTAATCGGATGGATTTTCAGACCACCGGCACAGACTCGGGGCAGACGCACGTGGACGGGTCTGGACGGCGCGGGAACAGTGGCGGCCAGGTCTGGGGCCACTGAGACATAGAACCTCGTCTGGCATGGCTATAAAATACGCTGGAACTCGCTCCACTTCTGGTCTGATCCGTAGGAGAACCAGACAGGTGTCCAGTCAGCTCGCCGCAGGGCAAGGCAGAAAGCTGCGGGTTCAACCTCACTAAGAGGACGACGCATTACATGGGCCCCTCCCGTGGGCACCGCCTGATTACCGTGACGCAGAACAAGGCGCGTAAAGTCGTGGGTCCCGCCATAATTCAAGTTGAATTTTGTAATTAATTGTTTTCAAGTTTATATTTTGTAAGTAAATCAAATTAATTTTGTAATGTAATTACGTGAAATTATTATGAAAAAGTATTTTTTAACAAAATGATTCACCCCATGCTGTTACTGCATCAATATTGTGATAGTGATTTTAATTTGAATAAAAAAATATGGGTTCAAGGGATACAAAATTGATGCACTCATAAAGCAATATTGTATCAATTTCCATGGAAATTATTGAACATCTAGGTGGCTGAAACTATATTGCCACAATGCACAATGCACATATTCATGTGCCATTCATCCCATCACTGTTATCCAGTGCTTCATAATTGCCGTTTGTAAATCGGTAATTTTCCCCAATACCATTTCTATTGGTCTGGATCAAAATATTGACGCGTCAAAAACATTATTATTTGGGCCTAGTGCTAGCAACTGCATTGGGACCTTCGGGAGAATCACACATGAATTTTGTTCACACTGCTGTCACGCGTCCCGAAAAGTTATTTCCACAAAAGCAACGCGCCATTTTTGACAACCATTTGCGCCGAAATAGAGTGTAGATTGGATTCCAAATTGATACCATATGAAGTGTTCTTCCTAGTTTGTTCGAGCTTCAGTTCCGACTGGCAGCTTGCTGGCCACTATTTCCTCGTCCAGTTGAGTTTGTTTAAAGCCCAGATTTGATGATAAGAGCAGTGTTTTCCCAAATTTTCCAGTTTTTTAACTGTGGATAGCTGGATTTTGATTGCTGCAAAGTCAATTTTTACATTAAATTGTTAACGTTTTGGGGGAGTCAAAAGACATGTTGCCCCCCCCCCCTTCCAGGCTGTTGGGGGTTGCCTGGTTGCATGGCCTGGTTGCCCCCCCCCCCCCCCCCCTCCCCTGGATCCGTCAGTGGCTGACCGTCTTTCTCCGACCGCTCAGGTAATCCCCAAACCACTCCGAGGACACCCCGCACCGCTCAAGCTTACTGCGAATGACGCCATGATCAACACTGTCGAAGGCTTTACTGAGGTCGATCGTCGTAATCGACGCGACATGGCTGTTGTCGACAGCCTTTGCCAGCCATTCAACAACGTCGATCAGAGCTTCCTCTGTCCAGTGACATAGACGGTAAGCATCTTGCAATGGCGTCAGTACATGGTAATCAGTGTAGCAATCAGTGGGTCTTCACGATGCGCCTTCCCACGGCCCGTCCTTGCAGGGTGCCTTCACTGGCGCATCCAGGGCACCGCGATTAAGGTGACGTTGTGAATTATGAAGTCACATTACTATATTTATGTGACAATTATGATAAATGATCAGCAAACCAATATATCGTTACACAACTCACACGTTTAACCAGTCAAAGCAGCTGTGACAACGAATTAGTACCTAAGCTAAATTATCAGGCAGTGAATGTTTCAATGTTATATTGCCACTATTTTCCAGTGATATTTTCTGGAAAAGAATCCCTGAGCTATGCATGCATGCATCAGGCATTTCCCCTGGAGACATCTATCAGTTCATATATTTGCGAATAATTCCACGTTATGGTTTAGTGTTTGATCCGTTTCCAAAAACACCTCCAGATGTTCCAGATGAGTACATAGAGGCACACACAATACACATACATCGGTCAAGGACGCTAGTACATGGAATAGGGAATATTTATCCATGCGGTACAGCATGCATCAGGCGTTTCTCCTAAGAGACATCTGTGGACTGGAAAAGGAACTACTAAGCTATGCGGCACACCATGCATCAGGCGTTTCCCCCTAGTGACATCTATGGACTGGAAAAGGAACTACTAAGCTATGCGGCACACCATGCATCAGGCGTTTTCCCCTAGTGGCATCTATGGACTGGAATAGGAACTACTAAGCTATGCGACACACCATGCATCACGCGTTTTCCCCTAGTGACATCTATGGACTGGAAAAGGAACTACTAAGCTATGCGGCACACCATGCATCAGGCGTTTCCCCCTAGTGACATCTATGGACTGGAAAAGGAACTACTAAGCTATGCGGCACACCATGCATCAGGCGTTTCCCCCTAGTGACATCTATGGACTGGAAAAGGAACTACTAAGCTATGCGGCACACCATGCATCAGGCGTTTCCCCCTAGTGACATCTATGGACTGGAATAGGAACTACTAAGCTATGCGGCACACCATGCATCAGGCGTTTTCCCCTAGTGACATCTATGGACTGGAATAGAAACCACTAAGCTATGCGAAACACCATGCATCAGGCGTTTCCCCCTAGTGACATCTATGGACTGGAATAGAAACCACTAAGCTATGCGGCACACCATGCATCAGGCGTTTTCCCCTAGTGACATCTATGGACTGGAATAGGAACTACTAAGCTATGCAGCACACCATGCATCAGGCGTTTTCCCCTAGTGACATCTATGAACTGGAAAAGGAACTACTAAGCTATGCGGCACACCATGCATCAGGCGTTTTCCCCTAGTGACATCTATAGACTGGAATAGAAACCACTAAGCTATGCGGCACACCAAGCATCAGGCGTTTTCCCCTAGTGACATCTATGAACTGGAAAAGGAACTACTAAGCTATGCGGCACACCATGCATCAGGCGTTTTCCCCTAGTGACATCTATGGACTGGAAAAGGAACTACTAAGCTATGCGGCACACCATGCATCAGGCGTTTCCCCCTAGTGACATCTATGGACTGGAAAAGGAACTACTAAGCTATGCAGCACACCATGCATCAGGCGTTTTCCCCTAGTGACATCCATGGACTGGAAAAGGAACTACTAAGCTATGCGGCACACCATGCATCAGGCGTTTTCCCCTAGTGACATCTATGGACTGGAAAAGGAACTACTAAGCTATGCGGCACACCATCCATCAGGCGTTTTCCCCTAGTGACATCTATGGACTGGAAAAGGAACTACTAAGCTATGCGGCACACCATACATCAGGCGTTTTCCCCTAGTGACATCTATGGACTGGAAAAGGAACTACTAAGCTATGCGGCACACCATGCATCAGGCGTTTTCCCCTAGTGACATCTATGGACTGGAAAAGGAACTACTAAGCTATGCGGCACACCATGCATCAGGCGTTTCCCCCTAGTGACATCTATGGACTGGAAAAGGAACTACTAAGCTATGCGGCACACCATGCATCAGGCGTTTTCCCCTAGTGACATATATGGACTGAAATAGAAACCACTAAGCTATGCGGCACACCATGCATCAGGCGTTTTCCCCTAGTGACATCTATAGGCTGGAATAGAAACCACTAAGCTATGCGGCACACCATGCATCAGGCGTTTTCCCCTAGTGACATCTATGGACTGGAAAAGGAACTACTAAGCTATGCGGCACACCATCCATCAGGCGTTTTCCCCTAGTGACATCTATGGACTGGAAAAGGAACTACTAAGCTATGCGGCACACCATACATCAGGCGTTTTCCCCTAGTGACATCTATGGACTGGAAAAGGAACTACTAAGCTATGCGGCACACCATGCATCAGGCGTTTTCCCCTAGTGACATCTATGGACTGGAAAAGGAACTACTAAGCTATGCGGCACACCATGCATCAGGCGTTTTCCCCTAGTGACATCTATGGACTGGAAAAGGAACTACTAAGCTATGCGGCACACCATGCATCAGGCGTTTTCCCCTAGTGACATCTATGGACTGGAATAGAAACCACTAAGCTATGCGGCACACCATGCATCAGGCGTTTTCCCCTAGTGACATCTATAGGCTGGAATAGAAACCACTAAGCTATGCGGCACACCATGCATCAGGCGTTTTCCCCTAGTGACATCTATGGACTGGAAAAGGAACTACTAAGCTATGCCGCACACCATGCATCAGGCGTTTTCTCCTAGTGACATCTATGAACTGGAAAAGGAACTACTAAGTTATGCGGCACACCATGCATCAGGCGTTTCCCCCTAGTGACATCTATGGACTGGAAAAGGAACTACTAAGCTATGCGGCACACCATGAATCAGGCGTTTTCCCCTAGTGACATCTATAGGCTGGAATAGAAACCACTAAGCTATGCGGCACACCATGCATCAGGCGTTTTCCCCTAGTGACATATATGGACTGGAAAAGGAACTACTAAGCTATGCCGCACACCATGCATCAGGCGTTTTCTCCTAGTGACATCTATGAACTGGAAAAGGAACTACTAAGTTATGCGGCACACCATGCATCAGGCGTTTCCCCCTAGTGACATCTATGGACTGGAAAAGGAACTACTAAGCTATGCGGCACACCATGCATCAGGCGTTTCCCCCTAGTGACATATATGGACTGGAAAAGGAACTACTAAGCTATGCGGCACACCATGCATCAGACGTTTCCCCCTAGTGACATCTATGAACTGGAAAAGGAACTACTAAGCTATGCGGCACACCATGCATCAGGCGTTTCCCCCTAGTGACATCTATGGACTGGAAAAGGAACTACTAAGCTATGCGGCACACCATGCATCAGGCGTTTCCCCCTAGTGACATCTATGGACTGGAAAAGGAACTACTAAGTGTAGTGTTCACAGATAGTCTTCTCTGACACTACCCGTACTCAGTACTTGTCTGCTCTCCTTTCTGTAAGTCTTTGCTACTGTTATTGTCCACCTCTTCAAGTACCAAGTTGTTTGTATCCCCAACTCTATCCATCCATCTTGGAATACAGTTTACCGTTGAGACTCGCGAGTGTTGCCTCGCCATATTCCTATCGGCTCGAGAACACTATAATTGGCGACGAGGATATTTGTATCGAACAGTGTGGTGATATCGTGCGCTGCGGAAGTTTTTGAGTGATTTTCTCGCCGCGATCTATCGCCACGTGCCGCTATGAGCAGTGATAGCGGACCGCCGCTCCCGGCGCCATTTTTGCCCTACCCCGGGACGCCGGCCGTCCCGTGGCGTACATGGGAGCAGAAATTTGAGCTGTACCTGATGGCCAGGACTGGTGCGACCCCCCTCCCAGCCGAGCAGAGGCGCGCCCTACTTCTGTGCGCCATCGGGGACGAGGCCTACCGAGTCTTCGACTCGCTGCCTGCCGTCATCAAGCAGGAAAACGAGGACGACTACACGGTGACACTCCGTCGGCTCCGGGAGTTCTACACTCCCCGGACAAATGTCATCGTGGAGCGCTTCAAGTTCCGCCAGAGAGCGCAGGCCCCCACAGAGTCCACGGCTGACTTTGTCGCTGCTCTGCGTGGCCTGGCCCGGTCCTGCCAGTATGGAGCCATGGAGTCCGAGCTGATCCGGGACGTGGTGGTGGAGAAGACCCTTCATCAACGTCTCCGGGAACGATTCCTCCAAGACAGGGAACTGACCCTGGACCTACTCCTCAGCATAGCAGAGAGCTATGAGTACTCTCTGCGTCAGGCAGCCGCAATCTCCGGCCCAGCAGCAGCAGCAGCACCACCTACAGCCGCAGTGGCCAAGGTCACCAGCACCAGAGGCCAAGGGCGGCGCCACCCGTCGCAGCCTGACAACAGCACCAGTGACCACTGCACCAACTGCGGACGTGCTGACCACACCCCCAGAGATGCAGCCTGCCCTGCCCGCAAGGTCACCTGTCACTCCTGTGGGAAGAAGGGGCACTTCGCCAGCTGGTGCCGCGGTGGCAGCAGTACAGCCACTGCCCGCCCAGCCCAGCGTGGTCACAAACCAGCCATCAAGGAGCTGCATGTGCTGGCCTGCTCCTCGGCGGATGCTGGCCCGACTCGCCTCACCTGTACCGTCCAGGTGACAGCCGGCAGCACCACCCAGGATGTGTCACTACAGGTGGACACAGGCGCGACATGCTCCCTGCTCAGCCTGAGCCGCGCCAAGCAACTCTTCAGTGGTGTGGCTTACCAGCCTTCCAGTGCCCGGCTGCATGGTTTTGGCCACCAGGCTCTCCCGGTACGCGGAATGTTGCCCGCCATCGTCTCCCACAACGGCACAGAAGTGGCAACTTCTTTCTACCTGGTCGAGACAACCCGAGAAGAAGCCATCATGGGGATGGACCTGCTGAGTGCACTGGGCATCACACTCCACCCAGCCTCTCATGCTGTGTATACAGTGGCAGCAGGTTCAGCACCTGAGCATCTCCCAGCCATCGAGGGGTACGAGCACCGCATCAAACTGCAACCGGACGCTGTGCCCACGGCCTACAAGCTCCGTAGACTGCCACTCTCCGTGAGAGACGAGGTGTCTGCTGGGCTGCAGCGCCTCCTCGAAGCAGGCATCATAGAGAGGATTGACGCCTCCCAGTGGGTGAGCCCACTCACCGTGTCCCGCAAAAAGGACGGCAGCATCAGGATCTGCGTGGATCTGCGAGGCCCCAACGCCCAGATCGTGGCAGAGGTACACCCTCTCCCCACCATCGACGAGCTTGAGTCAAAGCTCTGTGGGTCAGTCTACAGCCGGATCGACCTGAAGACGGCCTACCACCAGGTGCGCCTCCACAAGTCATCTCGCGACATCACCGCCTTCCTCACACCCGACGGGCTGATGCGGTACACCAGGGTCCCGTTCGGCCTGGTGTCAAGTGGCAGCGCCTTCCAGAAGCTGCTGAGTAACCTGCTCCAGGGCATCGAGGGCTGTGGCCACTACCTGGATGACATCCTGGTGACCGGCCGTGACAAGCCTGAGCACGACCAGCGTCTCCGCACCGTGCTGGACCGCCTCCACCAGGCCAACGTCACCATCAATATGGAGAAATCCTCCTTCAGCCAGTCTGAGGTGGAGTTCTGCGGACACCGGCTGTCCCAGAACGGAGTGGTCCCACTCATGTCCGCCACCAAGGCTGTGGTCGAGGCCCCGCCTCCCGCCAACGTTAAGGAGCTCCGCAGCCTCCTGGGCACAACTGGCTGGTTCAGCCGGTTCGTGCCACAGTACTCCTCAGTGGTCCGGCCTCTCGCTGCCATGCTGAGGAAAGATGCCACGTTCGCATGGACCAAGGAGGCGGACGACGCCTTCAACAAGGTGAAGCGGCTCATCTCAGTCAGCCCGGTGATGAAGCCGTTCAACCCCACTGTCCCCACCATCGTGATGTCAGACGCCAGCGACCGCGGCGCGGGCGCCGTCCTGACCCAGGTCCAGCCCAACGGTGAAGAACGCCCCGTCGCGTACTGGTCGCGCTCCTTCACCGACGCAGAGTCCCGCTACTCTGTCTCTGAGAAAGAGGCCCTCAGTGCCGTCAATGCTGTGGAGCACTGGCGGGTGTACCTGTGGGGCCGCTTCTTCACCCTGAGGACGGACCACTCGGCGCTCACGACGCTGCTCACACCGAAGTCGGCCAACCGCGCCGGCGCGCGGATCGCCAGATGGCAAGCTCGTCTGCTGCCGTACTCCTACACGGTGGAGTACCGCCCCGGCCACAGCATCCCGGTCGCCGACACTCTGTCACGCCTCCCGCTGCCGGACACGGCTGCCGCCGAGACGGACAGCGATGATATCGTCGCCCTCGTCACCGACGAGGCCACCGACATCATCACGGACGACGACATCCGTGCCGCGTCCGCCGCCGATCCAGTCTTGGAGGAGCTGCGGTCGACCATCGGCACCGGCTGGCCCGACGCCGCGCGCAAATGCACGCCCCAGACACGCGACTTCTACGCCGTGCGGCACGAGCTGCAGGTCCGTGAGGACGGCGTCGTGCTGCGCGGCCCGGACCGCGCCGTCGTCCCGGCCGCCCTGCGCGCAAAGTACCTGGAGCTGGCCCATCGCGCGCACGACGGTGTGGTGCGCACCAAACAAATCCTGCGCGACCTAGCTTGGTGGTCCGGGATGGCGAAGGCCGCCGCAGCACTCGTCACAGACTGCCCGGCCTGCCACGCCAAGGACGCCGTGCTGGCACAGCAGGCGCGCCCCGCGCCACTGCAGCCGGTCACGTTCCCCGATCGACCCTGGTCCAAACTGGGCCTGGACATCGTTGGCCCAATCCCCGGCGCACCACCGTCCGCCAGGTACGCCATAACGATGACCGACTACCACAGCAAGTGGCCCGAGATCGCACTGTCAGCCACCGTCGAGACAGATGACGTCATCCGGTTTCTCAGCCTGACCTGGTCCCGGGAGGGGTTCTGCGCGGAACTGGTAACGGACAACGGCCCGCAGTTCACCAGCGAGAAGTTCCGCCAGTACCTCTCCGCCCGCGGGATCAAACACACCACCTCCTCGGTGTACTGGCCACGCGGCAACGCCGCAGTGGAGCGATTCAACCGGGAGGTGAAGGCGTGGATCCACGAAGCCACGCAGCTGACACCACGCACGGCTGCGAGCTTCGCGGACTACGTGCGGCAGCGCCTCGCGCAGTACAGGGGAACGCCTCACTGCACCACCGGCGAGTCACCCTCCATGCTGCTACACGGACGCCGCATGCGCCTCAACCTGCCGATCGCTACAGTGGCGCCACCACGCGACAACGTACTGCAGCATCGCGTCGAGACGCAACAGCGACGCAACAGCCGCAACTACAACGCCCGCCAAGCCGTCCGACCGCCGGACCTCCAGCCTGGCGACACCGTCCGCGTGCGGAAGCAGGGGCACGTGCCAAAGAACCAAAGCAGGTTCTCCAGCCCGCTCCGAATCACGCGGCAGCTCGGACTGGCCACGTTCCTCCTGTCCGACGGGAGCAAGCGGAACGCCGCGCACCTGGCCAGAACGCCAACCGGCAGCGTGAGCGTCACCGCTCCAGCACCACCGAGCGCCGACGGACTGGACCCGCCTCTTCCACGCCAGCCGAGTCCCAGCACGACCCGGCCAGTAACGTCGCCAGGCGTCGCCGACATCGCGCCACCAGACGGCGCTGCCGACGCGCCACCAGACGGCGCTGCCGACGCGCCACCAGACGGCGCTGACGAAGCGCCACCAGGCGGCACCGGCGCCCAGCCACCCGATGGCTCGCGAACGGCCGCTGACCGAAGCGCCCCCGAGCTGCCGGCTTCCTCTAAAGGACGCCGTCGCTTCCTGCCCCGGTGCCTCATGTGATTGTATCGTGTAAACCTTTAAGGGTCGGCGGGTGTAGTGTTCACAGATAGTCTTCTCTGACACTACCCGTACTCAGTACTTGTCTGCTCTCCTTTCTGTAAGTCTTTGCTACTGTTATTGTCCACCTCTTCAAGTACCAAGTTGTTTGTATCCCCAACTCTATCCATCCATCTTGGAATACAGTTTACCGTTGAGACTCGCGAGTGTTGCCTCGCCATATTCCTATCGGCTCGAGAACACTATACTAAGCTATGCGGCACACCATGCATCAGGCGTTTCCCCCTAGTGACATCTATGGACTGGAATAGAAACCACTAAGCTATGCGGCACACCATGCATCAGGCGTTTTCCCCTAGTGAAATCTATGGACTGGAATAGGAACTACTAAGCTATGCGGCACACCATGCATCAGGCGTTTTCCCCTAGTGACATCTATGAACTGGAAAAGGAACTACTAAGCTATGCGGCACACCATGCATCAGACGTTTTCCCCTAGTGACATATATGGACTGGAAAAGGAACTACTAAGCTATGCGGCACACCATGCATCAGGCGTTTTCCCCTAGTGACATCTATGAACTGGAAAAGGAACCACTAAGCTATGCGGCACACCATGCATCAGGCGTTTTCCCCTAGTGACATCTATGGACTGGAAAAGGAACTACTAAGCTATGCGGCACACCATGCATCAGGCGTTTCCCCCTAGTGACATCTATGGACTGGAATAGGAACTACTAAGCTATGCGGCACACCATGCATCAGGCGTTTTCCCCTAGTGACATCTATGGACTGGAAAAGGAACTACTAAGCTATGCAGCACACCATGCATCAGGCGTTTCCCCTAGTGACATCTATGGACTGGAATAGAAACCACTAAGCTATGCGACACACCATGCATCAGGCGTTTCCCCCTAGTGACATCTATGGACGGGAAAAGGAACTACTAAGCTATGCGGCACACCATGCATCAGGCGCTTCCCCCTAGTGACATCTATGGACTGGAAAAGAAACTACTAAGCTATGCGGCACACCATGCATCAGGCGTTTTCCCCTAGTGACATCTATGGACTGGAAAAGGAACTACTAAACTATGCCGCATACCATGCATCAGGCGTTTTCCCCTAGTGACATCTATGGGCTGGAATAGGAAGTATTGAGCATGCGGCACACCATGCATCAGGCGTTTCCCCCAGTGACATCTATGGACTGGAAAAGAAACTACTAAGCTATGCGGCACACCATGCATCAGGCGTTTTCCCCTAGTGACATCTATGGACTGGAAAAGGAACTACTAAGCTATGCGGCACACCATGCATCAGGCGTTTTCCCCTAGTGACATCTATGGACTGGAATAGGAACTACTAAGCTATGCGGCACACCATGCATCAGGCGTTTTCCCCTAGCGACATCTATGGACTGGAATACAAACCACTAAGCTATGCGACACACCATGCATCAGGCGTTTCCCCCTAGTGGCATCTATGGACTGGAAAAGGAACTACTAAGCTATGCGGCACACCATGCATCAGGCGTTTCCCCTAGTGACATCTATGGACTGGAATAGGAACTACTAAGCTATGCGGCACACCATGCATCAGGCGTTTTCCCCTAGTGACATCTATGGACTGGAATAGAAACTACTAAGCTATGCGGCACACCATGCATCAGGCGTTTCCCCTAGTGACATCTATGGACTGGAATAGAAACTACTAAGCTATGCGGCACACCATGCATCAGGCGTTTCCCCTAGTGACATCTATGGACTGGAATAGGAACTACTAAGCTATGCGGCACACCATGCATCAGGCTTTTCCCCCTAGTGACATCTATGGACTGGAATAGAAACCACTAAGCTATGCGGCACACCATGCATCAGGCGTTTTCCCCTAGTGACATCTATGGACTGGAATAGGAACTACTAAGCTATGCGGCACACCATGCATCAGGCGTTTCCCCTAGTGACATCTATGGACTGGAATAGGAACTACTAAGCTATGCGGCACACCATGCATCAGGCGTTTTCCCCTAGTGACATCTATGGACTGGAATAGGAAGTATTGAGCATGCGGCACAGCATGCATCAGGCGTTTCCCCCTAGTGACATCTATGGACTGGAAAAGGAACTACTAAGCTATGCCGCACACCATGCCATCGGGGCTTTTTCCCCTAGTGACATCTATGGACTGGAAAAGGAACTACTAAGCTATGCCGCACCACATGCATCAGGCGTTTCCCCCTAGTGACATCTATGGGCTGGAATAGGAAGTATTGAGCATGCGGCACAGCATGAATCAGGCGTTTCCCCCCTAGTGACATCTATGGACTGGAAAAGGAACTACTAAGCTATGCCGCACACCATGCATCAGGCGTTTTTCCCCTAGTGACATTACTATGGACTGGAATAGGAACTACTAAGCTATGCCGCACACCATGCATCAGGCGTTTCTCCTAGTGACATCTATGGGCTGGAATAGGAAGTATTGAGCATGCGGCACACCATGCATCAAGGCGTTTTCCCCCTAGTGACATCTATGGACTGGAAAAGGAAACTACTAAGCTATGCCGCACACCATGCATCAGGCGGTTTCCCCCTAGTGGACATCTATGGGCTGGAATAGGAAAGTATTGAGCATGCGGCACAGCAATGCATGCATCAGACGTTCTTCCTACACCATAGTTGGGCGAAAGCCCCGTTGAGCCGATACGGAATACATAAATACTAAAATATAAACATACTCATCATATAAAGAATGGTACGAGCACGGTGCTCGAAAGCATGGTCAATCTCCAGCCCCGCTGCGAGTCGATATCGCCAGGAGCGTCCGTCCAGCCTCTTCCCAGCGCATACCGTCACCACACCGAGCTGACAGACGCCAGGTAGCTTTCTCTCCCTCTGTATGTATTTCGCGCTGCGACGTACCAAAAGGTGGTGGGCCGGGCCGGGCCGGGCCGGGCCGGGCCGGTCGCCGACAGTGCTCCGACGCCACCGGCGGCGCGCGCAGCCCTCCTGGACACAACACCAAACGCATGCACAACCAAATAGGAACTGTTCCGACCGCGCACGCCAGACTGTCCCCCTCGGGTCAAGGTTACCCTGGGGTCAAGGTCACGGCGTGGCGGCCGGCGACCGAGGAGGTGGGCGAGTATACTGTGGAAACAATGTGTCGACCGGAGCCGACGAACGGATCGTCACGTGACATGACGTCACGAGTCACGACATGAGGTCAGAGTTACGAGCGTGGTCCGGGATTGGCGAACTGTGGACGGGGCGACACATGTGACGTCACCGGCAAACGACGTGACGTCACCGACAGACTATGACGTCATCACACGAATACACTGAAAGACCGGGCGCGTGCCGGCGGCCGACTGAGCGAGCGCGCCCGGGCGAAACGGCCACCTAGCGACAATACTACACATCACAACTTGCAGCGCCGGCCGCTGCGCGGCGCTGCCGTCGCCGCTTACCCTGACGGGAACTCCGATCCGCCGTCGGTCCGGTCGCAGCCGAACGGGAGATGCCGGAGCCGCCGCACAGCGCCATACGTTGCCCGGGCAACGGTCACACATATACACGTCCCCGGAGACATCTATCGGCCGCGCGGAGCATCACAGCTTCCCGCGAGACCACCAGGCGAGAAAAACAGCGGCGCCACGGCGGACGCCTACAGCGAATAATCTGAGACTTGGTTCGGTGAGCGGGTACAGGCGACCGGGGTGGAAGAAACGCGTCCCTGACAGCTGGCCACTATCAGCAACACAACTTCCAAACAACAGCCGACAAAAGAGAAGACACCTCCGCGGCGGCAAATCGGGCGGCCACCGAATCGCAACACACCGCGGGCGGCAACCGAATCCCAGCTGCACCACGGATGACCTGAGGCATTGAACGAGTCACTAGACCAGCCGAGAAGGAGAACCACGCTCCCTCCCGTGCCGCCGCAACTAACACAGTCATAGCTGATAGCAAAGATTGTCCACCGCGCATCGACGCTAAACGCCACACCGGCTGGAATTTCACTACGTCGCGCCTCTCGAAGCTCGACAGAGGTGCACGGCTCCACTATCCGCGAGCGTATCACATAAAATAGATCACAACACACGCGCAGAGTACAATTAGATACATGATTTTTGATTGGCCTGCACAAACAGTCGGTATACAAAGGTGGGAGTCACTGCGCAGAAGGGGCGGGGGGCGGGGGCGGGGGCCGGCTCATTCGTAGCTGTATTCCAGTCGGTGCTTGTGGTAGAACAGCAGGTACCTGGCGGTAGACAGAACGTGATAAAATATCATCAATAGGTATCACCTGTGTGAGGCTCCACCAAGAGAGAACGTTGGCACATATTTCCACAAATAACATAAAATAATAGCTCCAAGTGAAAGACGAGAACGACGTTACTTGGTTTAGAATGAGCAGAGGTCAGAGGTCAGTGGTCAGAGGTCAGAGGTCAGAGGTCAGAGGTCAGTGGTCAGTGGTCAGTGGTCACTGGTCAGTGGTCAGTGGTCAGTGGTCAGTGGTCAGTGGTCAGTGGTCAGTGGTCAGTGGTCAGTGGTCAGTGGTCAGTGGTCAGTGGTCAGTGGTCAGTGGTCAGTGGTCAGTGGTCAGTGGTCAGTGGTCAGTGGTCAGTGGTCAGTGGTCAGTGGTCAGTGGTCAGTGGTCAGTGGTCAGTGGTCAGTGGTCAGTGGTCAGTGGTCAGTGGTCAGAGGTCAGAGGTCAGAGGTCAGAGGTCAGAGGTCAGAGGTCAGAGGTCAGAGGTCAGAGGTCAGAGGTCAGAGGTCAGAGGTCAGAGGTCAGAGGTCAGAGGTCAGAGGTCAGAGGTCAGAGGTCAGAGGTCAGAGGTCAGAGGTCAGAGGTCAGGTCAGATGTCAGATGTCAGATGTCAGATGTCAGAGGTCAGAGATCAGAGGTCAGGTCAGAGGTCAGATGTCAGATGTTAGAGGTCAGAGGTCAGAGGTCAGGTCAGAGGTCAGAGGTCAGAGGTCAGAGGTCAGAGGTCAGATGTCAGAGGTCAGAGGTCAGAGGTCAGAGGTCAGAGGTCAGAGGTCAGAGGTCAGAGGTCAGAGGTCAGAGGTCAGAGGTCAGCTCAGCTCACCCCTCGCTGTTGAGCACATCCCGCAGCGTGGCCCGCGTGATGACGTGGTCGTCGCACTTGAACCAGTTGTCCCGGTGCTGGCGGATGTAGACGATGTAGTGGCCCGCCTCCAACGTGCCGATGTGGTTCACCACCGCGTATAGCGAGTAGCTACCGCATAGGAAAGACACGCCTTTCAGTCAGAGGAACACACACAGCACGTGGCATGTTTCGCCTAACAGACACATGTCAGTCACGGGAATAACAGACACATATTTCAGTCACGGGAATAACACACATATTTCAGTCACGGGAATAACAGACACATATTTCAGTCAAGGGAATAACACACATATTTCAGTCACGGGAATAGCAGACACATATTTCAGTCACGGGAATAACAGACACATATTTCAGTCACGGGAATAACAGACACATATTTCAGTCACGGGAATAACAGACACATATTTCAGTCACGGGAATAACAGACACATATTTCAGTCACGGGAATAACAGACACATATTTCAGTCACGGGAATAACAGACACATATTTCAGTCACGGGAATAACAGACACATATTTCAGTCACGGGAATAACAGACACATATTTCAGTCACGGGAATAACAGACACATATTTCAGTCACGGGAATAACAGACACATATTTCAGTTACGGGAATAACAGACACCTATTTCAGTCACGGGAACAACAGTCACGGGAATAACAGACACATATTTCAGTCACGAGAATAACAGACACATATTTCAGTCACGGGAATAACAAACACATATTTCAGTCACGGGAATAACACACATATTTCAGTCACGGGAATAACAGACACATATTTCAGTCACGGGAATAACACACATATTTCAGTCACGGGAATAACAGACACACATTTCAGTCACGGGAATAACACACATATTTCAGTCATGGGAATAACACACATATTTCAGTCACGGGAATAACAGACACATATTTCAGTCACGGGACTAACATACACATATTTCAGTCACGGGAATACAGTGTGGCCAAATTTATTTCAAGTTAGGGGGAAGGAGGTAAAAAAAAAGATAGAATGTAAGGTGTAAGATGACAAAAAACACAATAAAATGAAGGG
>JAXIVJ010003789.1:32500-60000 GCA_036785665.1 Chirona hameri
AGTTACGTTAAATCAATTTTTGAAACACATAGCCTGTAATTGCCACCGATAGTTAGGGGGACTTAGGGGGAATTCCGTCATCTCTCTCATTTAATTTTGGCATCGCAATTACGGCATCGCTGGTGGCCATCGCTTACGTCATTTGGCGAAACTAGCCTGTTGCGGTGAGACGCAATGTTTGTGGGCATATGACTGGTAGGTATCATATGCTTTGACGTTGACCTTGGATAGAGGGCCTCTGCTGTTGGTGGTGTTGATGTGAGGATTGCATTGGTCACTGGACACGGGAAGTTGAAGTAGGTGTATTCTGTACCATACATAAAGGGGCGGTAGCATAAAAGCCAGGCGAGGTAAATACTATTATGGTCTCCTGTATGCTAAGATGACCGTCATTAGACAGGATTTGCAACTGCATTTTTGACATGATATTTGCCATTTGTGTATTGCAAAACTTTGCCTTCTACTGGTATTATGTCTCAGATTTGGATTGTAGTGGAATGGAATGGTAATAGTATTTTATTATGGATACCACCAGTTGTGTTGGTGGTAACTGGTAGGAACTGTTCCCATTATGTTTCATTGTTCCCATTACCCTATTAGCAATGTTTGTATACATACAACACAATTAAATCAAAATAATATATTTCAATCATGGATCTCAATCTGTGCACGCTGCACACGCGTTAACATGCAGTGTACTCAGGCAGTTATCACTTCTCCATGTAGGTCCATGGGTACATGATATTTAAAAGCAAGCAGGAATACCATGGCACAAGCACATATATCATCTTCCACTTCTTCCAGCTTCCGTCTAAATTTCATGACTTCCTAAATAATAAAGATGATGCTATTTAGGTTGATGGATAAGCTGTGTTGCTTCATGCCCAGTATACAGCTTCCTCCAGATGAAGGGTTGAAAATACAACATTGCTCATAACTCTATTGGTATTTAGATGCTTGTTTCTTATTGTGGTGACCAGCAATTAGCAACAAAAATCCTGTGAGGATGCCACAATTGTGATTTAATTGTGAATTAGGGATGCCAAAATTACTCTGGTTAGGTGCCATTTTCCCCGTAAAACTGTGAATTTGGCCACACTGCGGGAATAACACAAATATTTCAGTCACGGGAATAACAGACACATACTTCAGTCACGGGAATAGCAGACACATATTTCAGTCACGGGAATAACAGACACATATTTCAGTCACGGGAATAACAGACACATATTTCAGTCACGGGAATAACAGACACATATTTCAGTCACGGGAATAACAGACACATATTTCAGTCACGGGAATAACACACATATTTCAGTCACGGGAATAACAGACACATATTTCAGTCACGGGAATAACAGACACATATTTCAGTCACGGGAATAACAGACACATATTTCAGTCACGGGAATAACAGACACATATTTCAGTCACGGGAATAACAGACACATATGTCAGTCACGGGAATAACAGACACATATTTCAGTCACGGGAATAACAGACACATATTTCAGTCACGGGAATAACAGACACATATTTCAGTCACGGGAATAACAGGCACATATTTCAGTCACAGGAATAACAGACACATATTTCAGTCACGGGAATAACAGACACATATTTCAGTCACGGGAATAACAGACACATATTTCAGTCACGGGAATAACAGACACATATTTCAGTCACGGGAATAACAGACACATATTTCAGTCACGGGAATACACGAAACACGTGCTCCGAGTCAGCAGCACCTTCGAACATCGTCATCGTATATTCGGGACGTTGTTCCCGAAGGTCGAAGATTTATGCTATCCACCAACAGACAGCGAGCCAGCTGGTTCTTATAAGGGCTACTGTACAATGCTGCAAAGATGACCGCGGAAGATGACAGAAAACACGCTACTGCTTGGCTTGCTTCAGTTTATATAATAGGACTATTTTCATAAATCGCGACCTGAAAAGATCCAGTAACTTTCTAAAAGTCACACTAATTTCGGATGTGAATCTCACGCGCCGAGATCGAATGGTGTATAGTGTGAAGTCCGTAATCCGCCCCAGAGGAGAGCAGACATGACGTTAGACCACTCAGGTACTAATACGCTCGCCGATTGAATCTACTTTCTCCGCGATTTCGACCATTAGGATACTGATGACGGTGATTTGGGCTTAAAGGAGCTCCGACTAAAACGATTGACATATTGATTCGCATTCATTGGCCATAAAAATAACGCCCGCGAAGCGAAGTTCAGTTAGGAGTCATTATAAAAGCAGGTGGTAATGGTATAGTGTAACTACTACATTGTAACTATTATTATTGTTACTACAATTTGGCAACAATAGTGATAATTTAGACTATCGGGCGCACCGCCAGCGTGAAACTATGACGATCTCTGCGACGGCGCTTACTGAGACTGATAGGGAACGTTTCCTTCTCTCGATATACAACAAACATAAATGTCATGAAGAACGTGTATCGCCGCCATCCAGGATGACTCACCCACTTCGCGAAGCACCACTCTCTACCGCGAAGGGTCAGTTTGCCAGGCACGCCCGTCTCCCAGCAACCCTCAGCCATCCAGTCGCTGCCCCCTGCCTCCCCGCCCCCCCCCCCCCCCCCCCCCCCGGCGCGCGCTCACAGGTTGTTGTTGAAGGCGCGCTCCTGTCTGAAGTTGTTGTTGTTGCGGCAGCGGGAGAGGTACGGCGTCATGTCCAGCTCCTCCGGGAACCGGACCACAGTCGAGATCTTCTTCCGGAGACGGCTGGTGTGCTCAAACCGCTGCAGACAGGGGGAGGAGGAGGGGTCAGTTGTAACTTGTGAGGGGGACGGGGTGCAAAGGGGGGGGGGGGGCAGTAGTGACGGGACAGGACCGTGAAACTCTGGGTTCGAGACTGGCTATACCGTGCAGCAAAACATTCGGTCAAACTAGGCGAGCCGCTTATGCTGCCGCTGCACTGTACAATTGAGAACCGCATAAAAGCTTTTGAGATTCGATCGGAGTTAAACGATTACACACGCGCAGTAAGTGTGATTGTAGCTGCTAGGTTTAGCTTTACAGTTGCAGTCCTCGACATTTCAGTGTTATGTCTATTGTCTACCACCTGTCATTAGGTGCGTGAGACCAGGACTGAAAAAAAAACACATAGATCAACATCTTCGATCATCGGTGAACTTACGCTGAACAGGTGTCCCAAACAGCCTCCTCGTCTTCCTCTGCAGCACTATGAAAGCCAAGTAGCATTCGAAGACATCACCTCTCGCGGCAGTGAAGAAAAGCCATCGCTCATGAAGGAATCCCCTGCCGCCTACCTTCAGGTGGAAGCTGGCGACGATTGGCAGCTCCTTCATGGTCAGCTGTTTGGTCGACTCTTGGTACGAGTCGCAGCTGGCACATTTAATCTTGGCGGAGCTGCCTGCCGCCCAAGAACAAAACGCACGTGACGACACACAACAGGCACTCTGAACCCGGCCACTGAACAGTTCATCTTCACGTCAAACGGCGTATCACGACTCAACAGTATCGCTTCTGCAATACGCTTGAGGGTCAAGCAAGCAACAACCATTCGGTCAGAAATCAAAGCAGGGTTGGGTGGGGATGAGATAGATGGGGGTAAACAGCGAGATGTCCTTGGTCCCCGTCAGGGCGGGGCTTGGGAGCGAGGTGTGCGAAGGGGACTAAAGAGCAGATCGCGGGGGCGGAGCTAGGGGGCGAGGCAGGGGCTGTCCTGCGTGACCGACGCGCGTGTGCGGAGGTTAACGGCGTGCGCAGCACGAGCCGCCCGTTCCGAGCGGGCCTGCCCCAGGGATCAGTGCTCGCCCCGACCCTGTTCATCCTGTGGTCGGCGGACCTGGTGGCAGCGCTGCAGCAAGTCCCCAACACCTCCGTCTTCATGTACGCCGATGACACGGCGACTCTGAGCTACGGCGGTACCATCGAACAGGCCAGAGACCGCGCCCAACAGGCCGCGGACGTGATGACGGGGTGGGCCAGGAAGTGGAAAATGAAGCTAGCGGGCAGCAAGACACAGACCCTGGTGCTGTCACAACGGTACGAGGACGCCCGCAGCTTCACACTCAGGGTGGACGGGGCGTGTGTCCAGGGAGCAAGGCATCTCCACCTTCTCGGAGTGACCTTTTGACAGACAGCTCCACTTCGGAGAACACTGTGTGCGCCTCCGCAAGAAGGTGAAGCCGCGTGTGGCCCAGCTCCGTAAGCTGACCGGACGCTCGTGGGGGCTGCGTGAGCCGCAGCTGCGGACAGTCGCCAACGGATACATCCGTGGAGCGCTCGAATACGCGGCCGCGGCCTGGCTCCCGGCGGCGTCGGAGTCGCACGTGGAGCTTCTCGAACGGGGGATGCGCGCAGTGGCGCGGGCCGTGACCGGTTGCCCCGTGAGTACACCGAGGAACCCACTCATGGCGGAGGCCGGCATGGTCCCCGTACGGACACGCCGGGAAGTGTTGGCCGCGAGGCTCTCCGGAACGGCGGCGTCCCAGAAGACGGACGACCCCCTCCGCGCGGTCGCTGAGGCGGTGGTCCCGCGGCGCCTCCTGACCACCACCGGGTGGCGAGACGTCGGAGCGGTAGCCGCCGCGCGTGCGGGCGTGAGCGGGGTCCCCGTGGAGGAGCAACTGCACACCACTATCCCGCCGTGGCTGGACTGCAGCGGAGTCAGCATCCGGCTGGATATCGGCGCCGACATCCGGAGGACGGCCCCCGGCGAAGTACGTCGGGCGGCTGCCGAGGAGCACCTGGCAACCCTGCCGGAGGATGCCGTGTGGATTTGGAGCGACGGATCGGCGGAGGGCGGAGTTACGGCCGGGGGAGGTGGTGCCCTGATCGCCCTCCCGTCCGGTGCGGAACAAGAGGTCCAAGCGCCGGCCGGCGTGGTATGCAGCAGCACGCGCGCCGAGTTGGTGGCGATACGCGCGGCGCTGGAGGCGGTGCAACAGATGGGGGACGACCTGGGCGAGAGCCCGGTGGTCGTATGCACTGACTCCCAGGCCGCGCTCGCCACACTCGCGAGCGGCGCCGGAGGGCAGACGACCGCGCTGGGGGCGACGATCTGGCGTCTGCTCCTGGCAACCGCGGCGGGGGGTAGTCGGGTGCTCCTACAATGGGTCCCGGCACACAGTAGACTACCCGGAAATGAAAGGGCGGACGAGCTGGCCAAGGGGGCCTCCAGCCTTCCGCAGGAAGATGTTCCTGTGGACGTCCGCAGCCTCACCAAGGCAGTCGGCCGCGCCACCTCTCTGGCCTGGCGATGTCGCTGGCCTGAATGCCTGTTCAAGCGGATCATGGGAGGCCGGCTCCCGAAACCGGTCCTCTCCGACGAGCGAGACGACGCCGTCGATGTGCACCAGCTGCGAGCGGGTCACTGGACCCGCTCGCAGAGTTATCTGCACCGAATCGGCCGTCAACCGACCCGGGGCTGCCAGCAGTGCAGCGATCTCACGTGCCCGGCGGCGCTCTGTCAGGTGTGTAGGGAGGAGCCTGACACGCCGGAGCACGTCCTGCTGAGGTGTCCCTGCCTGGCGGGCGCTCGTCTCCGTATCTTCGGGACTATCCATCCAGACCCGAAGCAGCTGCGAGACGGCGGGGCCGTGGCGGCCTTGGCCCGGGGCTACCTGGCTCACCGAGAGCCTTTGGGCTACGGTCGGCCGTAGGGCCGACCCGAGAAGACAACAACAACAACAACAGGCAGGGGCTGGGCTGGGAGCAGTTGCGTGGAGTACAGTGCAGTGCACAAGTCCTGTCCACTGTCAAGTTGGCAAAGTCCGATACTAGTAGTGTGGAACTTTGCCATAGGTGGCGCGCAGTCCGGCGGGGTCAGATTTATTCGGGCCGACGAGGGTTGCGGGCTTTTGAGGACCACTTGCTTTACTAACGCACCCGACACGCGGAAACGGCGCGCGCCGCCTGGCCTCTGCCTCGAAGCTGGGGTGGAGGGTGGGGGTGGAGAGGGGGAGAGGGAGGAGTGGGGATGAAGTGACTGGCTGCCGCGCTGACCACAGCCGCCGCGCTGCCCGGCTGTCTGGCAGTGATTGCGTAATGCGCACTGGGATTCGGGACATGAATCGAACTGGCTTGATTGTTCGACACGTGGAATGGCTGAAAGAAGAGGTGTCATTAAACAAATTTCCCGTCGGTTCCGTTTAGGCTGGGGCTGGGACTCAAACGAGCCTCAGGCACGTTTAGGCGGAGCCGACGGAAGTCGTTAATGCAGAGGCGTGACAGATGATCGGAGGCGGTGTTTTGCGATCCCGGAATGTGACAGATTCGAGCGTCAGAGTGGCCCATTGCTGCCGCACTGAGGACTTGGAGGACGAGGGCGGTGAGCCTTGGGTCGTGTGACCAGCCTCGTGTCCAGGCGCGCACCGCGCTCGTTCGCCGGATTATGTATTAGTGAAATAGGGTGTAACGTCAGAGTGAATTATGACGCGGGTACAATTTGAAGTGTGGCGACTCGGCCATGCAAAATGACGGAGCATTTATTGGCAGGTGAATACACAAGGTTGTGGTTGTTAAGGTCGGAATATGAGACAGAGAAGCACTGCTCTAATCGGGGTTCAAATAATATTCAGAAATCCACTTGATCCTAGCACTGCGGAGAGACCAGCGGTTATCTCAGCAATGCACAGGGGTGCAGCTACGGGGGGGGGTAATAGGGGGAATTACCCCCTCCCCTTTCGGTCGGCTCCTGTACGAATTCACGAACCACAGAGGCGCAGCTAATGCGGGCCGAGTGCATTTGCTTGCTTCCCCCCTCCCCCCCCCCCCACATACACATACACATACACATACACATACACATACACATACACACACGCACACACGCACACACGCACATGCACGCGCACGCGCACGCACACGCACACGCACACGCACACGCACACGCACACGCACACGCACACGCACACGCACACGCACACGCACACGCACACGCACACGCACACGCACACGCACACGCACACGCACACGCACACGCACACGCACACGCACACGCACACGCACACGCACACGCACACGCACACGCACACGCACACGCACACGCACACGCACACGCACACGCACACGCACACGCACACGCACACGCACACGCACACGCACACGCACACGCACACGCACACGCACACGCACACGCACACGCACACGCACACGCACACACACACACACACACACACACACACACACACACACACACACACACACACACACACACACACACACACACACACACACACACACATTTCGGCAGGCTCCGGAACCAAAATGTATGCGCCGCTTCAAGGCGCTGTATTTGTTATGCTTATCAACCGATTCTCGCACCGCGTAAACTTCTCCCCCTTAAAAACATCCTGGCAGCGCGCCTGTCCATGCACAATCTCTGCCGGTCCTCCCTCTCATCAATCACGGCAACCCCCAGAACAGGACCTCAAGCTCTGTCGGTCCTCCCTCTCATCAATCACGGCAACCCCCAGAGCAGGACCTCAATCTCTGCCGGTCCTCCCTCTCATCAATCACGGCAACCCCCAGAGCAGGACCTCAAGCTCTGCCGGTCCTCCCTCGCATCAATCACGGCAACCCCCAGAGCAGGACCTCAAGCTCTGTCGGTCCTCCCTCTCATCAATCACGGCAACCCCCAGAGCAGGACATCACGCTCTGCCAGTCCTCCCTCTAATAAATCACGGTAACCCCCAGAGCAGGACATCACACTCTGCCGGTCCTCCCTCGCATCAATCACGGCAACCCCCAGAGCAGGACCTCAAGCTCTGTCGGTCCTCCCTCTCATCAATCACGGCAACCCCCAGAGCAGGACCTCAAGCTCTGTCGGTCCTCCCTCGCATCACTCACGGTAACCCCCAGAGCAGGACCTCAAGCTCTGTCGGTCCTCCCTCGCATCACTCACGGCAACCCCCAGAGCAGGACCCCAAGCTCTGTCGGTCCTCCCTCGCATCACTCACGGTAACCCCCAGAGCAGGACCTCAAGCTCTGTCGGTCCTCCCTCTCATCAATCACGGCAACCCCCAGAGCAGGACCTCAAGCTCTGTCGGTCCTCCCTCGCATCACTCACGGCAACCCCCAGAGCAGGACCTCAAGCTCTGTCGGTCCTCCCTCTCATCAATCACGGCAACCCCCAGAGCAGGACCTCAAGCTCTGTCGGTCCTCCCTCTCATCAATCACGGCAACCCCCAGAGCAGGACCTCAAGCTCTGTCGGTCCTCCCTCTCATCAATCACGGCAACCCCCAGAGCAGGACCTCAAGCTCTGTCGGTCCTCCCTCGCATCACTCACGGTAACCCCCAGAGCAGGACATCACGCTCTGCCGGTCCTCCCTCTCATCAATCACGGCAACCCCCAGAGCAGGACCTCAAGCTCTGTCGGTCCTCCCTCTCATCAATCACGGCAACCCCCAGAGCAGGACCTCAAGCTCTGTCGGTCCTCCCTCTCATCAATCACGGCAACCCCCAGAGCAGGACCTTTTTTTATTGGGGTTTAGGGGCGCTCCGACAACGAAGGTCACATGGCGCCCATGACTGATTTCAACTAGCTATCAATTTGAATATATAACGGAGAGGCCAGCGGCAGCAATAAATGCAAACAGACTATCTGCTGCAATAAATCTGGAATTGTCACCGAGCAAGCTACGAAGCGTAAGTCCGGAAGATCGCAGACCAAAGAATCTCAGCCGTTCGTTTTCCAGCTGTGGGCAAGTTAGTAGGACATGTTTCACCGTCAGCGGAGAACCACAACGAGGACACAACGGCATATCTCTATCACACACCAAGTAGCCATGTGTTGCGTAAGTATGCCCATTGCGCAGTCTACAAAGTGTAACCTCTTCTCTCCTTGTCTTGCGTGAGGATGATTGCCAAACCGAAAGTCGTGGTTTAATAGCTTTTAGTTTGTTCCTGTGCGTTCGATCCCATGTTCGCTGCCAGCTGCTATGTAAAAATGTAGCAATGGCCGGGTACAGATCTCTGGCGGGAAGAGTAAAGCGTCGCGTGCACGGCCTCTGTGCAGCGCGCTTTGCAGCGGCATCCGCCAGCTCGTTGCCCCTGATGCCGACGTGACTAGGTATCCAGCATAACGTAACTCGTTTACCTGCGCCATCCAGAGCCGTCAGACGGATTAAGATGTCCTGTATAAGGGGATTGGACGGATACAACTTTTTTAGCGCCACAAGACTGCTCAAAGAGTCCGTTAAAATGAGGTGTAAAGCCCTACTGCTGACTTCAATAAAACACAAGACCTTAGTAATCGCCACCAGTTCTGATGTAAAAACAGAGGCGTTTGTTGGTAACGTAAAAACTCGAGTGTCGTTACCACAAACAAACGCACAGCCAACGCCCCTCTCAAACTTAGAGCCATCCGTGTAAGAGATCGTGTGGTCAGTAAAAGATGCAATATGCTCGAGAGCTCTCGACTTGAACAACTCGGGAAGGACTTCTCCTTTGTTTTGCTCGGAGAGGGACACGTCAACTAAAGGTGATGCCAGTTGCCACGGTGGCGTTGAAAGATGGTCAACCCGCATGACCTCGCGTGGCCGTAAATCACTATCTGCTAGAAGCGAGTCAATTCGCAAACAGAAAGGAACAGAGCGTCTCTCCGGCCTAGTACGAAATGCAGCTAGTGTATCGCTTGAAAAGACGGAGCTGTACGTGGGGTGTGTCGGGAACTGTCGTAACTTGATGGCATAGCGCATACCTAGTTGCTGCCTTCGCAGGGACAAAGGAGGCTCATTAGCCTCTACAAGCAGGCTCTCAATCGGAGTTGTTCTGAAAGCTCCAGTAGCTATACGCACGGCAGTGTGGTGGATTGTGTCCAAAGGCTTTTTGTTAGACTGGCAGGCGCTGTCATACACAAAACATGCGTAGTCAAGCTTCGAGCGTACAAGGGAGCGATAGAGCAGTAAAAGCGTGTTGCGGTCGGCCCCGTACGATGTGCGTGCAACACATTTTAAAATGTTCAGCGACTTAAAACATTTATCACGGAGTTGTTTAAGATGTTGCTTGTATGATAACTTTTTGTCCAGCGAAAATCCTAGAAACTTGGCTACAGGCTGGACTGGAACCGGCTGTCCATGGAGGAAGATCTCCATATCTGGACAGTGCCGACGACGGCGGCAGAAATGTACGGCAACTGTCTTTGCGGTTGAAAATCGGAAACCGTTCGCTGTACTCCATCGCTCCAGGGTAGCTATAGCCAGCTGAAGCTGTCTTTCCATGTAACGTGTACTGGAAGCAGACGACCATATTGCGAAATCATCGACGAAAAGCGACCGTCCAATGGACTGCGATAGCGCATCGCCGATGTCGTTCACCATTATGCCAAAAAGCGGGACGCTTAGAACGCCGCCTTGAGGAACTCCGTTGATCTGAAGAAAATCGTCAGATACATGGTTACCAACACGGACTCTAAAATGTCTCTGGGATAAGTAATTTTTTAAAAGGTGCCCATGGAGCCTCTAATACCGTGCTTAAAAAGCTTTAAGAGAATGCCATGCCGCCAGGCAGTATCATAGGCTGCCTCAATGTCGAAAAAGACCACTCCCACGTGACGGTTTTTCTCAAATGCGGCGCGAATAACGGAATCGAGTGTTAAAATGTGATCAACGGTGCTGCGATGGCGTCTAAAACCGCACTGGGCGTTAGCAAATATACCTTGTTGTTCTAAAAACCAACCAAGTCGTTTGCTGACCATTCTCTCCATCAGCTTACAGAGTGAAGATGTGAGCGAGATGGGACGATAGTGCAGAGGGTCTAATCCAGATTTGCCAGGTTTTAAAATAGGAATTACTATGGCCTCGCGCCATGCCTCCGGGAACTCTCCTCTTGCCCATAGATAGTTAAACATCAAGAGTAGCGCCTGTAACGCACACACGGGAAGGTGGCGTAACATTTCGTTATGAACGCCGTCTGGACCCTCGGCAGTACTTTTTAGACCGTGTATTGCTGACTTCAGTTCGAGCATAGAAAAAGGTTCGTTATATGACGGTTGTTGCGAGGTATAAAAAACGACATCAGATGCTTCACACCGAGCCCTAAGTCGCACAAACTGTGGATCCTTGTTCACTCCTTTACTGCGCTCGTAAAGTGCTCTAGCAATCCCATTTGCTACCTCTTTCGGATGGGAAATATCCTGGCCGCCTACCTGAATAACAGGCAGAGGAACAGAGCTGTACCGTCCAGCAATACGTTTTATACGGGTCCAGACTTGAGTGGTTGGTGTAAAACGGTTTAAAGTGCCCACGTAAGAACGCCAAGAAACTGCCTTTGCCTCCTTAACGGTGCGACGGGCAAAAACCCTCGCTTTCCTAAAAGCGACGAGATTTTCGGTAGTACTCCTCCGGTCAAACTTTTTAAAAGCTCTCTTCCGTGATCGGATAGCTTCCCCGCAATCCTCAGTCCACCATGGAACAGGAGTGCGCCTAGGCCGGCCCGATGTCCTCGGGATGCATCTCTCAGCAGAGTTTAAAAGCGTGGAAGTAAAATCCTCTGCTGACATGGCAGATGTTTCAACTCTGGTTAAGATCGATGTCTCAAGCAAGGTATGAAATTCGGCCCAGTCCGCCTTGACCAAGTTCCACCTTGGTGGTCGGCTACCTAGATCTGGAGCATTCTGGTGCTGGAGCCACACTGGAAAGTGGTCACTCCCCAGTGGGTCATCGTGAACAGACCAGGTAAAAAGATGTGCCAGCTCAGGGCCTACCAAGCTCAGATCTAGTGCCGAGGTTTGACCGGAGGGTACCGTAAAATGAGTCCGCTCGCCTGTGTTTAAAATACAGAGTGACTCGTCGTTGATATTGTTGTTTGTTGGGGCTTAAGGGCGCGACGACTGCATGGTCAATTTGCGCCCTCGTCGTTGATAAAATGTTCTAAAAGACGGTCCCGTGTGTCAGTATAGTCGCATCCCCATGCAGTACTGTGAGCATTAAAATCACCCACTACCAGGACTGGTGGCGGGAGCTCCTGCAGCAGCTGGCGCAATTCTGCCACCGGCAGAGCTGTGCCGGGTGGCAGGTAGAGGGAGCAGATTGTCAGTTCTTGGTTCAGGCGCACTCGTACCGCCACCGCCTGCAAGCCCGACCGCACCGCGAGGTGTCGAGCGGGTAGGCTGTGGTGCACCGCTAGTAAGACGCCGCCGTGGGCTATTGTATCAGAATGCACGTCTTTGCGATGAACGGCATAGCCCTTAATCGAGCACGTGGCGACTGGCGCCAACTTAGTCTCCTGGAGACAAATAAGGACTGGATTGCGCCAGCGTATAACCGACTGCAGGTCCTGGTAGTTGGACTTGAGTCCTCTACAGTTCCACTGCAGGATGAAATGCATGGGAATGGATTAAAATCTCGCTAAAGCGCGTTTAAAAAGGAGGCAGGGGCACAAAAAGAGAACTGGTTCCCTCGGCGCTGAATCAGTTATAAATTCGTAGAAGGCGTCACAGCATGGGCACCTAGTAAAACCGCGCAAAAGCACTGAGATGCTAAAAGAGTGTAAAACGACAAACTGACTAGAATTACTCAGAAGTAATCAGCTGCACCACGTGCTGTGTCCCCGAAGTGGATCTGGGCACGCACGCTACCACCTTGGTGCAGTCTGCCGTCGGCGGAGCTCGATCTAACGGGGACCGAGCTCGCGTCAGATTTCTGTTTCGTACGAGGGCTTCCTCCCTCCGTGGGCGAGCCCGTCCACGGAAGCCCACGCTTGGTTGGCCGGCCAGGAGCGGAGGGAGGCTTAGGGCGACTTGGCGCCGCCGGGGGAGTAGCTGGCGGCGGCCGATTCTCCGGTGTTGCGAGCGGCGGCGGCGGTAACCGCCGCGGTTGCGGCGGCGGGGGTGGAGGGGGACCCATAGGGGATGGGCTCCCCACCTGGAAGGTCTCTGGGTTAGCCGTAGCTTTCCCATTCGAATGGGATGGGATCGAGTCGGCACCTGGTGGTCGCTTAGCCTCTCTAGCCTTCTCGACCAGGCGCGCACGCTTTGCCTCGCGCGCCTTCCTCTCCTCCTCTCCCCTGCGCAGTGCCTCCATCACCGCAGTGTGTGGGGGAGAGCGCGCCGGGTCAGTCGCCGCGCGAGTTGGCGGGGAAGAGCGCTGCCTATCCGTACGACGGTGCTGAACTTTCGTCCAGCCATCGTCCTCTGCTGCATTGGTGGCGGCCCCGGCAGTGCCGGTGGACGCCGCGGCTGGGACAGCTTGTATCCCTGCTTCTCCATGATTTGAAGTGTGGGGGGACGGGGACGCATCCGACACCGTGACGGCCGGCGGTACAGAGACCGCTGCCGGCCCCGGTGTGGTAGTAGCCGAAACCACTGAGAGGCCGAAAGACTTCAGGAGCGTGATAAACTGAGCTGCGCTCATCTCCTCAAACGAAGTCCTGGGAGCTACTGCAGCCTTCGCCTTCTGGGCGTAGGATATGCTTGGGTGTGACGCGTTGTATATTTCCCGAGCCTCTCTGAAAGAGACATTTCTCGTCGCTTTAATCGAGTTGATCTCTTTCTCTCTTGCAAGTGCCGGGCATGACCTATCGAAGGACGTGTGCGTGTTCTGTCCCTCTTTGCAGTTTACGCACCGATATGTGGTCGCACCACAGTCATCATCGGTGTGTTCTGTGGAGGCACACTTCGCGCAAGTTGGGCGGTTATGGCAGTAGGTTCTTGTATGCCCAAAACGCTGGCACCGAAAGCATCTCATGGGATTTGGGGTGTAGGGTCGAACCTTGACCCGTACATAGCCCACCGTCACTTCACTTGGGAGGTCAGTACTGTTGAAAGTGAGGATAACAGTGTTCGTTGCTGTGATTTCCTTCCCTCGCCTTGCCTTGATCTTGAATGCCCCCACCACACCGGAGGACGACAGGCCCTCGACGATTTCAGTCTCGGTGGTGTCTTTCAAATCATAGCAGGTGATCACACCCTTAGAAGAGTTTTTTATGTGGGGACACAGATATCGCTATGGTGGCGTTTGCCCTTTTACCCTGCTCCCGGATAGCGTAAGAAAAGGTGGTCAACGTCAAAGCTCTCCTGGCATCATCCTCTTTAGCGAACTCCACCTCAAGGGAGCCATCTCGCAACGCATCGCACCTCAGGATCTTTCCCATCTTGTCGCAGCCTTCTCGCCGCTGGAAGGGCGAGAGCGAGGTCAGCTTTTTCGTCTCTGAGGTGAGGACGAGGATGCGGGGGCGGGGAGTGTTCTCTCCGCGACCACTTGAGGTTGCTACTTCCTCATTCCGCTGCACTGGGGGAGAATGGGAGTAAGCCTCCTGCAGCAGTGAGATACCGCCACCAAGAAGGCCGCTTCGTCCCTCTACCGAGGCGTGGGGACGGTCGTCGGTGGTTGCCGTGGATGGGCGAGGGGCGGCCGAAGCCGTGGTTAGTGGGTTTGGGTTTGAGGTATCCATGGTAAGCGATTGGTCTCTGCCCAATCCCCGCCGACGCTCCGCCACGGCGCCGCTACAAGGCCTAGGGCTGAGGAGTGGGCTGTACGGGGCTCGACGACGCCCTCCCAGAGGGGAGAGAGAGACTCACCACCCCCTCCGTTTGGACGTCGCCTCCTCCCTTGACGCCTTAAGCCGAGCCGCCACCCGGGGCAGCGGGAAAGCCACCCCACCGCCGCCGGACGAGTGCCTGCACTCGCCCAGCTGCAGCGAGACAGCCAAGCCACGGCCCCCGGCAGCAGCCCCGACCAAAAAGCTTCTCAGTGCAGCGCCTCACTGAGTGTCCCCGCCCTTCCGGAAATCCAGGCCAAAGAGAAGTGTTGCCACGCTACCACGACTAGCCCGCGCGGTAGGTGGCTCAGCCTCCAGGACCCCTTCATCCCGGGGAACGGGTCGACGCGCTTAGTCGCAGAAAAGCCTTGCCGATGTAAAAAGCCAGGCGTCTCCTGTCACATCATAGTAAATTGCCATAATCGACGTAAGAAACCTGTTCGGGTCGGGCGACTAGCACCCGACCGTCAAACGCCGCAGAGGACGGAGGTTTCAGCGGGGACGCCCAGGAAACGGAGTGGGGAGGGGGGAGGGGTTCAGGACTTGTTACGGGGGTTGCAAAAATTGAATGGGACTGGGCCGGGGGATGAGTGTGAGGGGGATGTAGGGAGGGGGGTTAGCTGGGACCCGAGGGGGCGCTACTCCCCTTACACCGGCCGAAGCCGATGCCCCTGCGGGGCCAGAGCAGGACCTCACGCTCAGCCGGTCCTCCCTCTCATCAATCACGGCAACCCCCAGAGCAGGACCTCAAGCTCTGTCGGTCCTCCCTCTCATCAATCACGGCAACCCCCAGAGCAGGACCTCAAGCTCTGTCGGTCCTCCCTCTCATCAATCACGGTAACCCCCAGAGCAGGACCTCAAGCTCTGTCGGTCCTCCCTCTCATCAATCACGGCAACCCCCAGAGCAGGACCTCAAGCTCTGCCGGTCCTCCCTCTAATCAATCACGGCAACCCCCAGAGCAGGACCTCAAGCTCTGTCGGTCCTCCCTCTCATCAATCACGGCAACCCCCAGAGCAGGACATCACGCTCTGCCGGTCCTCCCTCTAATAAATCACGGTAACCCCCAGAGCAGGACATCACGCTCTGCCGGTCCTCCCTCGCATCAATCACGGCAACCCCCAGAGCAGGACCTCAAGCTCTGTCGGTCCTCCCTCTCATCAATCACGGCAACCCCCAGAGCAGGACCTCAAGCTCTGTCGGTCCTCCCTCGCATCACTCACGGTAACCCCCAGAGCAGGACCTCAAGCTCTGTCAGTCCTCCCTCGCATCACTCACGGCAACCCCCAGAGCAGGACCTCAAGCTCTGTCGGTCCTCCCCCGGTCCTCCCTCGCATCACTCACGGTAACCCCCAGAGCAGGACATCACGCTCTGCCGGTCCTCCCTCTCATCAATCACGGCAACCCCCAGAGCAGGACCTCAAGCTCTGTCGGTCGTCCCTCTCATCAATCACGGCAACCCCCAGAGCAGGACCTCAAGCTCTGTCGGTCCTCCCTCTCATCAATCACGGCAACCCCCAGAGCAGGACCTCACGCTCAGCCGGTCCTCCCTCTCATCAATCACGGCAACCCCCAGAGCAGGACCTCAAGCTCTGTCGGTCCTCCCTCTCATCAATCACGGCAACCCCCAGAGCAGGACCTCAAGCTCTGTCGGTCCTCCCTCTCATCAATCACGGCAACCCCCAGAGCAGGACCTCAAGCTCTGCCGGTCCTCCCTCTAATCAATCACGGCAACCCCCAGAGCAGGACCTCAAGCTCTGTCGGTCCTCCCTCGCATCACTCACGGTAACCCCCAGAGCAGGACATCACGCTCTGCCGGTCCTCCCTCTCATCAATCACGGTAACCCCAGAGCAGGACATCACGCTATGCCGGTCCTCCCTCTAATAAATCACGGCAACCCCCAGAGCAGGACCTCAAGCTCTGTCGGTCCTCCCTCTCATCAATCACGGCAACCCCCAGAGCAGGACCTCAAGCTCTGTCGGTCCTCCCTCTCATCAATCACGGCAACCCCCAGAGCAGGACCTCAAGCTCTGTCGGTCCTCCCTCTCATCAATCACGGCAACCCCAGAGCAGGACCTCACGCTCTGCCGGTCCTCCCTCTCATCAATCACGGCAACCCCCAGAGCAGGACCTCACGCTCTGCCGGTCCTCCCTCTCATCAATCACGGCAACCCCCAGAGCAGGACCTCAAGCTCTGTCGGTCCTCCCTCTCATCAATCACGGCAACCCCCTAAGCAGGACCTCAAGCTCTGTCGGTCCTCCCTCTCATCACTCACGGTAGCCCCCAGAGCAGGACCTCAAGCTCTGTCGGTCCTCCCTCTCATCAATCACGGCAACCCCCAGAGCAGGACCTCAAGCTCTGTCGGTCCTCCCTCTCATCAATCACGGCAACCCCAGAGCAGGACCTCAAGCTCTGTCGGTCCTCCCTCTCATCAATCACGGTAACCCCCAGAGCAGGACCTCAAGCTCTGTCGGTCCTCCCTCGCATCACTCACGGTAACCCCCAGAGCAGGACCTCAAGCTCTGTCGGTCCTCCCTCGCATCACTCACGGTAACCCCCAGAGCAGGACATCACGCTCTGCCGGTCCTCCCTCTCATCAATCACGGCAACCCCCAGAGCAGGACCTCACGCTCTCGCGGCTCCGTATGTTTGCCCAGTGGACTCCCTCCCCTCCCCCCCCCCCCCCCCCCCCCCCCGGCCGTGGGATGACGTCAGGGCAGCTGCGCCTGGCGGGCGGGAGTGGTACGGAGGGTACCAGTTCAGTGGCTCACAAACGTGAGGTGTGTTCCTACCCTTGGGACACCTATCGGGGGTGAGCTCAATAATAGTTAATTTGGATTTCACTGCGTGCAGCACCGATCGGCCCGCTGGTGGCGCCGAGACAGTGGACAGGACTTTTGCACTGCACTGTACGTACCGAGGTGCTCCTGCCTCGTGAACTGCTCCAGACAATCCTCCAGCGTGGTCGGTGACGACTGGTTTATCTCCAGGGGAGTCAGGTCCAGCGAGATGTCCCAGAAAGGGTCGATCGTCGTAGAGACGTTGCTGGGAAAACGACCAAGAGGGTTAATTTGTGTTTGTGCCGGGCTTTTGCGTTTGTGTCCGTAAATCAATTTATGAGTCTGGCTATTGCGACTTTGAGTCAATGTAGATACATGTTGTTCTGGCCTTTGCGCCTTTAGATAAATGTGTGTCTGTGTTTTTGCCACCGTGTTACATAGTCACAAACACATCTCACGATACGAAAAGACACCAGTGACAATAACGATAACGAGCTTATTACACGTGTGGAAAATCAAACAGAAAATTCCGCCTAGATTAACCATATTTTGGCTTACGGGCGCCGAAAATGCCAATGTTATGCCAAGGCTGCTGCCAAGATCTGTGCACGTGTCTAATGCGTGTGTCTGTGTGTGGAACTGACTTGCAGCTGAGGCAGACGACGTCGCTCTGCAGGCCGCCGGTGAATATGGTGTCGATTATACACCGGCAGCCGCCGCCGCCGCCGCCCTCCTGCGGCGGCGTCCGGTCCCCGCTGGAACGGCTTCATCTGCTGGTGCAGCAGGTCTAGGATCGCCATGAAGAACTCGTGCGCGTCCTGCAGACAGAGGGTGAGGTGGGCGATGAGATCATTGGAAGGGATGAAGAACTCGTGCGCGTCTTGCAGACAGAGGGTGAGGTGGGCGATGAGATCATTGGAAGGGCCGGAGTTGACGACAGGGTAAAACGACGGCAGCAAAACAGCAGAAAATGTGTTGTTAAAATGAGTCGAGACTGCAGATGCCTTCAGGGGGTCTAGGCTAACTACGAATAACGTGCAAAAGTGCAAAATTCGGGGACAAACCGAGATAATTATAAATAAATCAATAAACGAATATCATGACGCAAGGGCAAGTAACAAGCAAATTTACATAGATAAACTCGTATCAAACCAGGAGAAAGGACTGACAAACCAGGAGAAAGGACTGACAAACCAGGAGAAAGGATTGACAAAACCAGGAGAAAGGACTGACAAACCAGGAGAAAGGACTGACAAACCAGGAGAAAGGACTGACAAACCAGGAGAAAGGACTGACAAAACCAGGAGAAAGGACCTGACAAACCAGGATAAAGGACTGACAAACCAGGATAAAGGACTGACAAACCAGGATAAAGGACTGATACATTTTTGCGATTGATATTTGCCGTGTAAATGTGTCAGCCGCTGCAGTTTAGTGCCGGACCCAGCCGAGTGGGAGCCGATGGTGGACTAGAGACACACTGACCTGTTGTTCGTAGCCGGCCAGGTGTTTAGCACTGGTCCAGAACTCTGACCTGTTGTTCGTAGCCGCCAGGTGTTTAGCACTGGTCCAGAACTCTGACCTGTTGTTCGTAGCCGGCCAGGTGTTTAGCACTGGTCAGAACTCTGACCTGTTGTTCGTAGCCGGCCAGGTGTTTAGCACTGGTCCAGAAACTCTGACCTGTTGTTCGTAGCCGGCCAGGTGTTTAGCACTGGTCCGGAACTCTGACCTGTTGTTCGTAGCCGGCCAGGTGTTTAGCACTGGTCCAGAACTCTGACCTGTTGTTCGTAGCCGGCCAGGTGTTTAGCACTGGTCCAGAACTCTGACCTGTTGTTCGTAGCCGGCCAGGTGTTTAGCACTGGTCCAGAACTCTGACCCTGTTGTTCGTAGCCGGCCAGGTGTTTAGCACTGGTCCAGAACTCTGACCTGTTGTTCGTAGCCGGCCAGGTGTTTAGCACTGGTCCAGAACTCTGACCTGTTGTTCGTAGCCGGCCCAGGTGTTTAGCACTGGTCCAGAACTCTGACCTGTTGTTCGTAGCCGGCCAGGTGTTTAGCACTGGTCCAGAACTCTGACCTGTTGTTCGTAGCCAGCCAGGTGTTTAGCACTGGTCCAGAACTCTGACCTGTTGTTCGTAGCCAGCCAGGTGTTTAGCACTGGTCCAGAACTCTGACCTGTTGTTCGTAGCCGGCCAGGTGTTTAGCACTGGTCCAGAACTCTGACCTGTTGTTCGTAGCCAGCCAGGTGTTTAGCACTGGTCCAGAACTCTGACCTGTTGTTCGTAGCCGGCCAGGTGTTTATCACTGGCTCAGAACACTGACCTGTTGTTCGTAGCCGGCCAGGTGGTTTAGCACTGGTCCGGAACTCTGACCTGTTGTTCGTAGCCGGCCAGGTGTTTAGCACTGGTCCAGAACTCTGACCTGTTGTTCGTAGCCGGCCAGGTGTTTAGCACTGGTCCAGAACTCTGACCTGTTGTTCGTAGCCGGCCAGGTGTTTAGCACTGTCCAGAACTCTGACCTGTTGTTCGTAGCCGGCCAGGTGTTTAGCACTGGTCCGGAACTTTGACCTGTTGTTCGTAGCCGGCCAGGTGTTTAGCACTGGTCCAGAACTCTTGACCTGTTGTTCGTAGCCGGCCAGGTGTTTAGCACTGGTCCAGAACTCTGACCTGTTGTTCGTAGCCGGCCAGGTGTTTAGCACTGGTCCAGAACTCTGACCTGTTGTTCGTAGCCGGCCAGGTGTTTAGCACTGGTCCAGAACTCTGACCTGTTGTTCGTAGCCGGCCAGGTGTTTAGCACTGGTCCAGAACTCTGACCTGTTGTTCGTAGCCGGCCAGGTGTTTAGCACTGGTCCAGAACTCTGACCTGTTGTTCGTAGCCGGCCAGGTGTTTAGCACTGGTCCAGAACTCTGACCTGTTGTTCGTAGGCCGGCCAGGTGTTTAGCACTGGTCCAGAACTCTGACCTGTTGTTCGTAGCCGGCCAGGGTGTTTAGGCACTGGTCCAGAACTCTGACCTTGTTGTTCGTAGCCGGCCAGGTGTTTAGCACTGGTCCAGAACTCTGACCTGTTGTTCGTAGCCGGCCAGGTGTTTAGCACTGGTCCAGAACTCTGACCTGTTGTTCGTAGCCGGCCAGGTGTTTAGCACTGGTCCAGCACTCTGACCTGTTGTTCGTAGGCCGGCCAGGTGTTTAGCACTGGTCCGGAACTCTGACCTGTTGTTCGTAGCCGGCCAGGTGTTTAGCACTGGTCCAGAACTCTGACCTGTTGTTCGTAGCCGGCCAGGTGTTTAGCACTGGTCCAGAACTCTGACCTGTTGTTCGTAGCCGGCCAGGTGTTTAGCACTGGTCCAGAACTCTGACCTGTTGTTCGTAGCCGGCCAGGTGTTTAGCACTGGTCCCAGAACTCTGACCTGTTGTTCGTAGCCGGCCAGGTGTTTGGCACTGGTCCAGAACTCTGACCTGTTGTTCGTAGCCGGCCAGGTGTTTAGCACTAGTCCAGAACTCTGACCTGTTGTTCGCAGCCGGCCAGGTGTTTAGCACTGGTCCAGAACTCTGACCTGTTGTTCGTAGCCGGCCAGGTGTTTAGCACTGGTCCGGAACTCTGACCTGTTGTTCGTAGCCGGCCAGGTGTTTAGCACTGGTCCAGAACTCTGACCTGTTGTTCGTAGCCGGCCAGGTGTTTAGCACTGGTCCAGAACTCTGACCTGTTGTTCGTAGCCGGCCAGGTGTTTAGCACTGGTCCAGAACTCTGACCTGTTGTTCGTAGCCGGCCAGGTGTTTAGCACTGGTCCAGAACTATGACCTGTTGTTCGTAGCCCGGCCAGGTGTTTAGCACTGGTCCAGAACCTCTGACCTGTTGTTCGTAGCCGGCCAGGTGTTTAGCACTGGTCCAGAACTCTGACCTGTTGTTCGTAGCCGGCCAGGTGTTTAGCACTGGTCCAGAACTCTGACCTGTTGTTCGTAGCCGGCCAGGTGTTTAGCACTGGTCCAGAACTCTGACCTGTTGTTCGTAGCCGGCCAGGTGTTTAGCACTGGTCCAGAACTCTGACCTGTTGTTCGTAGCCGGCCAGGTGTTTAGCACTGGTCCAGAACTCTGACCTGTTGTTCGTAGCCGGCCAGGTGTTTAGCACTGGTCCAGAACTCTGACCTGGTGTTCGTAGCCGGCCAGGTGTTAAGCACTGGTCCAGAACTCTGACCTGTTGTTCGTAGCCGGCCAGGTGTTTAGCACTGGTCCAGAACTCTGACCTGTTGTTCGTAGCCGGCCAGGTGTTTAGCACTGGTCCAGAACTCTGACCTGTTGTTCGTAGCCGGCCAGGTGTTTAGCACTGGTCCAGAACTCTGACCTGTTGTTCGTAGCCGGCCAGGTGTTTAGCACTGGTCCAGAACTCTGACCTGTTGTTCGTAGCCGGCCAGGTGTTTAGCACTGGTCCAGAACTCTGACCTGTTGTTCGTAGCCGGCCAGGTGTTTAGCACTGGTCCAGAACTCTGACCTGTTGTTCGTAGCCGGCCAGGTGTTTAGCACTGGTCCAGAACTCTGACCTGTTGTTCGTAGCCGGCCAGGTGTTTAGCACTGGTCCAGAACTCTGACCTGTTGTTCGTAGCCGGCCAGGTGTTTAGCACTGGTCCAGAACTCTGACCTGTTGTTCGTAGCCAGCCAGGTGTTTAGCACTGGTCCAGAACACTGACCTGTTGTTCGTAGCCGGCCAGGTGTTTAGCACTGGTCCAGCACTCTGACCTGTTGTTCGTAGCCGGCCAGGTGTTTAGCACTGGTCCAGAACTCTGACCTGTTGTTCGTAGCCGGCCAGGTGTTTAGCACTGGTCCAGAACTCTGACCTGTTGTTCGTAGCCGGCCAGGTGTTTAGCACTGGTCCAGAACTCTGACCTGTTGTTCGTAGCCGGCCAGGTGTTTAGCACTGGTCCAGAACTCTGACCTGCTGTTCGTAGCCGGCCAGGTGTTTAGCACTGGTCCAGAACACTGACCTGTTGTTCGTAGCCGGCCAGGTGTTTAGCACTGGTCCAGAACTCTGACCTGTTGTTCGTAGCCAGCCAGGTGTTTAGCAGTGGTCCAGAACTCTGACCTGTTGTTCGTAGCCAGCCAGGTGTTTAGCACTGGTCCAGAACTCTGACCTGTTGTTCGTAGCCGGCCAGGTGTTTAGCACTGGTCCAGAACTCTGACCTGTTGTTCGTAGCCAGCCAGGTGTTTAGCACTGGTCCAGAACTCTGACCTGTTGTTCGTAGCCGGCCAGGTGTTTAGCACTGGTCCAGAACTCTGACCTGTTGTTCGTAGCCGGCCAGGTGTTTAGCACTGGTCCAGAACTCTGACCTGTTGTTCGTAGCCGGCCAGGTGTTTAGCACTGGTCCAGAACACTGACCTGTTGTTCGTATCCAGCCAGGTGTTTAGCACTGGTCCAGAACTCTGACCTGTTGTTCGTAGCCGGCCAGGTGTTTAGCACTGGTCCAGAACTCTGACCTGTTGTTCGTAGCCAGCCAGGTGTTTAGCACTGGTCCAGAACTCTGACCTGTTGTTCGTAGCCGGCCAGGTGTTTAGCACTGGTCCAGAACTCTGACCTGTTGTTCGTAGCCGGCCAGGTGTTTAGCACTGGTCCAGAACTCTGACCTGTTGTTCGTAGCCGGCCAGGTGTTTAGCACTGGTCCAGAACTCTGACCTGTTGTTCGTAGCCGGCCAGGTGTTTAGCACTGGTCCAGAACTCTGACCTGTTGTTCGTAGCCGGCCAGGTGTTTAGCACTGGTCCAGAACTCTGACCTGTTGTTCGTAGCCGGCCAGGTGTTTAGCACTGGTCCAGAACTCTAACCTGTTGTTCGTAGCCAGCCAGGTGTTTAGCACTGGTCCAGAACTCTGACCTGTTGTTCGTAGCCGGCCAGGTGTTTAGCACTGGTCCAGAACTATGACCTGTTGTTCGTAGCCGGTCAGGTGTTTAGCACTGGTCCAGAACTCTGACCTGTTGTTCGTAGCCAGCCAGGTGTTTAGCACTGGTCCAGAACTCTGACCTGTTGTTCGTAGCCGGCCAGGTGTTTAGCACTGGTCCAGAACTCTGACCTGTTGTTCGTAGACAGCCAGGTGTTTAGCACTGGTCCGGAACTCTGACCTGTTGTTCGTAGCCGGCCAGGTGTTTAGCACTGGTCCAGAACTCTGACCTGTTGTTCGTAGCCGGCCAGGTGTTTAGCGCTGGTCCAGAACTCTGACCTGTTGTTCGTAGCCGGCCAGGTGTTTAGCACTGGTCCAGAACTCTGACCTGTTGTTCGTAGCCGGCCAGGTGTTTAGCACTGGTCCAGAACTCTGACCTGTTGTTCGTAGCCAGCCAGGTGTTTAGCACTGGTCCGGAACTCTGACCTGTTGTTCGTAGCCGGCCAGGTGTTTAGCACTGGTCCAGAACTCTGACCTGTTGTTCGTAGCCGGCCAGGTGTTTAGCACTGGTCCAGAACTCTGACCTGTTGTTCGTAGCCGGCCAGGTGTTTAGCACTGGTCCAGAACTCTGACCTGTTGTTCGTAGCCGGCCAGGTGTTTAGCACTGGTCCAGAACTCTGACCTGTTGTTCGTAGCCGGCCAGGTGTTTAGCACTGGTCCAGAACTCTGACCTGTTGTTCGTAGCCGGCCAGGTGTTTAGCACTGGTCCAGAACTCTGACCTGTTGTTCGTAGCCGGCCAGGTGTTTAGCACTGGTCCAGAACTCTGACCTGTTGTTCGTAGCCGGCCAGGTGTTTAGCACTGGTCCAGAACTCTGACCTGTTGTTCGTAGCCGGCCAGGTGTTTAGCACTGGTCCAGAACTCTGACCTGTTGTTCGTAGCCGGCCAGGTGTTTAGCACTGGTCCAGAACTCTGACCTGTTGTTCGTAGCCGGCCAGGTGTTTAGCACTGGTCCAGAACTCTGACCTGTTGTTCGTAGCCGGCCAGGTGTTTAGCACTGGTCCAGAACTCTGACCTGTTGTTCGTAGCCGGCCAGGTGTTTAGCACTGGTCCAGATATCTGACCTGTTGTTCGTAGCCGGCCAGGTGTTTAGCACTGGTCCAGAACTCTGACCTGTTGTTCGTAGCCAGCCAGGTGTTTAGCACTGGTCCAGAACTCTGACCTGTTGTTCGTAGCCGGCCAGGTGTTTAGCACTGGTCCAGAACTCTGACCTGTTGTTCGTAGCCGGCCAGGTGTTTAGCACTGGTCCAGAACTCTGACCTGTTGTTCGTAGCCGGCCAGGTGTTTAGCGCTGGTCCAGAACTCTGACCTGTTGTTCGTAGCCGGCCAGGTGTTTAGCACTGGTCCAGAACTCTGACCTGTTGTTCGTAGCCGGCCAGGTGTTTAGCACTGGTCCAGAACTCTGACCTGTTGTTCGTAGCCAGCCAGGTGTTTAGCACTGGTCCGGAACTCTGACCTGTTGTTCGTAGCCGGCCAGGTGTTTAGCACTGGTCCAGAACTCTGACCTGTTGTTCGTAGCCGGCCAGGTGTTTAGCACTGGTCCAGAACTCTGACCTGTTGTTCGTAGCCGGCCAGGTGTTTAGCACTGGTCCAGAACTCTGACCTGTTGTTCGTAGCCGGCCAGGTGTTTAGCACTGGTCCAGAACTCTGACCTGTTGTTCGTAGCCGGCCAGGTGTTTAGCACTGGTCCAGAACTCTGACCTGTTGTTCGTAGCCGGCCAGGTGTTTAGCACTGGTCCAGAACTCTGACCTGTTGTTCGTAGCCGGCCAGGTGTTTAGCACTGGTCCAGAACTCTGACCTGTTGTTCGTAGCCGGCCAGGTGTTTAGCACTGGTCCAGAACTCTGACCTGTTGTTCGTAGCCGGCCAGGTGTTTAGCACTGGTCCAGAACTCTGACCTGTTGTTCGTAGCCAGCCAGGTGTTTAGCACTGGTCCGGAACTCTGACCTGTTGTTCGTAGCCGGCCAGGTGTTTAGCACTGGTCCAGAACTCTGACCTGTTGTTCGTAGCCGGCCAGGTGTTTAGCACTGGTCCAGAACTCTGACCTGTTGTTCGTAGCCGGCCAGGTGTTTAGCACTGGTCCAGAACTCTGACCTGTTGTTCGTAGCCGGCCAGGTGTTTAGCACTGGTCCAGAACTCTGACCTGTTGTTCGTAGCTAGCCAGGTGTTTAGCACTGGTCCGGAACTCTGACCTGTTGTTCGTAGCCGGCCAGGTGTTTAGCACTGGTCCAGAACTCTGACCTGTTGTTCGTAGCCGGCCAGGTGTTTAGCACTGGTCCAGAACTCTGACCTGTTGTTCGTAGCCGGCCAGGTGTTTAGCACTGGTCCAGAACTCTGACCTGTTGTTCGTAGCCGGCCAGGTGTTTAGCACTGGTCCAGAACTCTGACCTGTTGTTCGTAGCCGGCCAGGTGTTTAGCACTGGTCCAGAACTCTGACCTGTTGTTCGTAGCCGGCCAGGTGTTTAGCACTGGTCCAGAACTCTGACCTGTTGTTCGTAGCCGGCCAGGTGTTTAGCACTGGTCCAGAACTCTGACCTGTTGTTCGTAGCCGGCCAGGTGTTTAGCACTGGTCCAGAACTCTGACCTGTTGTTCGTAGCCGGCCAGGTGTTTAGCACTGGTCCAGATCTCTGACCTGTTGTTCGTAGCCGGCCAGGTGTTTAGCACTGGTCCAGAACTCTGACCTGTTGTTCGTAGCCAGCCAGGTGTTTAGCACTGGTCCAGAACTCTGACCTGTTGTTCGTAGCCGGCCAGGTGTTTAGCACTGGTCCAGAACTCTGACCTGTTGTTCGTAGCCGGCCAGGTGTTTAGCACTGGTCCAGAACTCTGACCTGTTGTTCGTAGCCGGCCAGGTGTTTAGCGCTGGTCCAGAACTCTGACCTGTTGTTCGTAGCCGGCCAGGTGTTTAGCACTGGTCCAGAACTCTGACCTGTTGTTCGTAGCCGGCCAGGTGTTTAGCACTGGTCCAGAACTCTGACCTGTTGTTCGTAGCCGGCCAGGTGTTTAGCACTGGTCCAGAACTCTGACCTGTTGTTCGTAGCCGGCCAGGTGTTTAGCACTGGTCCAGAACTCTGACCTGTTGTTCGTAGCCGGCCAGGTGTTTAGCACTGGTCCAGAACTCTGACCTGTTGTTCGTAGCCGGCCAGGTGTTTAGCACTGGTCCAGAACTTTGACCTGTTGTTCGTAGCCGGCCAGGTGTTTAGCACTGGTCCAGAACTCTGACCTGTTGTTCGTAGCCGGCCAGGTGTTTAGCACTGGTCCAGAACTCTGACCTGTTGTTCGTAGCCGGCCAGGTGTTTAGCACTGGTCCAGATCATGTGGAGAAGCCGGGTGGGCGCCAGCGCAGTCCGCTGACCACCGTACAGCTGAGGGATACACGGATACACGGATACTCAGATACTCAGATACACGGATACACGGATACACAGATACAGATACACAGATACACAGATACACAGATACACAGATACACAGGTACACAGGTACACAGGTACACAGGTACACAGGTACACAGGTACACAGGAACACGGGTACACGGATACACGGATACACAGATACACAGATACACAGATACACAGATACACAGATACACAGATACACGGATACACGGATACACGGATACACGGATACACAGATACACAGATACACAGATACACAGATACACAGATACACAGATACACAGATACACAGATACACAGATACACAGATATACAGATATACAGATACACAGATACACAGATACACAGATACACAGATACACAGATACACAGATACACAGATACACAGATACACAGATACACAGATACACAGATACACAGATACACAGATACACAGATACACAGATACACAGATACACAGATACACAGATACACAGATACACAGATACACAGATACACAGATACACGGATACACGGATACACGGATACACGGATACACGGATACACAGATACACAGATACACAGATACACAGATACACAGATACACAGATACACAGATACACAGATACACGTATACACAGATACACAGATACACAGATACACAGATACACAGATACACAGATACACAGATACACAGATACACAGATACACAGATACACAGATACACAGATACACAGATACACAGATACACAGATACACAGATACACAGATACACAGATACACAGATACACAGATACACAGATACACAGATACACAGATACACAGATACACAGATACACAGATACACAGATACACAGATACACAGATACACAGATACACAGATACACAGATACACAGATACACAGATACACAGATACACAGGTACACAGATACTCAGAATCAC
>JAXIVJ010003789.1:62500-89871 GCA_036785665.1 Chirona hameri
GGCGGCGGCGGCGGCGGCGGCGGCGGCGGCGGCGGCGGCGGCGGCGGCGGCGGCGGCGGCGGCGGCGGCGGCGGCGGCGGCGGCGGCGGCGGCGGCGGCGGCGGCGGCGGCGGCGGCGGCGGCGGCGGCGGCGGCGGCGGCGGCGGCGGCGGCGGCGGCGGCGGCGGCGGCGGCGGCGGCGGCGGCGGCGGCGGCGGTGGTGGTGGTGGTGGTGGTGGTGGTGGTGGTGGTGGTGGTGGTGGTGGTGGTGGTGGTGGTGTATTAGGGTTTGGGGGCGGGTTAGGAGCGAGGATTGCAGTGACCAGCACTATGGACCGAGGGACAGAAACTAGGCTAGAAAAGACTGTTGGAGTTTCTTTGCCATGGAGACTGTAATTAATGTTACCTGCTGGAAGAGACTGTTGATCTGGCAGGCGAGGCAGCGGTCCGGATCGGGCGCCAGACAGAGGTGCTTGTCGCTGAGGAAGTAGTCACGCAGCATCGGCGTGTGCGTCAGCGCCTGTAGGATGGTGGACATGAAGCACGTGTTGCCTAGGTTGATCATGCCGCGCAGACCTGCCGCGAGAAAGATGGGGGGGGGGGGGGGGGCGGGGGAGCCGTCAGAGAGAAGAAAAAAATGTCTCAAATATTTATATAAAAAATGATCTTAGAAAAAATTCCGAGAAGGAACCAGAAACTCAGCCAGACAAAGTAACTGTCTACTCTTACGTTCTTGGGTTCCGAGTAAAGATGAGTCTAAAAAAGATAGACATAAAGACATAAAGATAAATATAAAATAAAGATATACTAGTTTAATTTGCATGCAATGAATAACGAGTGTTTCGGTATGTGTCGAATAGCGTCCCAATGTTTCAATGAGGGCGTTTCGCGACAAATCGAGCGTGGCATGCGCTCAACGCCGCCGTCATCAAACATTCAGCATTGTTTACTGGGCCAATTGACGTTACAAAGGTCCATACAACACTGCTGGCCGGCCTCCCGGGAGCAATGCCGGACCGATGTCGGAAACATGGCGCCACAGGCTAGGGGGCGCTGTTCCGGGCGTCAGGAATACGGTACAATGCCGGCGACAGCTCCGGGTCAGACCACAACACAGACTGGCCGGCCCCGGGTCAGGTCAGGTCACAGACTGACCAGCCCCGGGTCAGGTCACAGACTGACCAGCTCCGGGTCAAATCAGGTCACAGACAGACCAGCCCCGGGTCAGGTCACAGACTGACCAGCCCCGGGTCAGGTCACAGACTGACCAGCCCCGGGTCAGGTCAGGTCACAGACTGACCGGCCCCGGGTCAGGTCAGGTCACAGACTGACCAGCCCCGGGTTAGGTCAGGTCACAGACAGACCAGCCCCGGGTCAGGTCAGGTCACAGACTGACCAGCCCGGGTCAGGTCAGGTCACAGACAGACCAGCCCGGGGTCAGGTCAGATCACAGAATGACCAGCCCCGGGTCAGCCCACAACACAGACTGACCGGCCCCGGGTCAGGTCAGGTCACAGACTGACCAGCCCGGGTCAGATCACAACACAGACTGACCAGCTCCGGGTCAGGTCAGGTCACAGACAGACCAGCCCGGGGTCAGGTCAGATCACAGAATGACCAGCCCCGGGTCAGCCCACAACACAGACTGACCAGCCCCGGGTCAGATCACAACACAGACTGACCGGCCCCGGGTCAGGTCAGGTCACAGACTGACCAGCTCCGGGTCAGGTCAGGTCACAGACTGACCACTCAGACCAGCTCGGGTCAGCCCAGATTCAGGGTCATGGTCTAAGGTGACCAGTGTTGTATTTTTCGTTTCATGACCTGGTTTCGGAGAGTAAAACCCCGTGCATGGAGAGTACAATTTTCTTGTTGGGAAAATTAAGATTTGCATTTTTTGACAAATGATTTTACTTGGAAAGTAAAAATTCCGGATTTGTAATGGATATTAAAACCTTGTGAGGAAAACGGAACTATATTTGAACTACCATGTCGGTAAGATCAGGTGAAAAGAGAACAAATTTCCATAAATAAAAATAAAGATAGCGAAATTATTTGGACCCAAAAAGTCCAGAAAATGGTCAAAATTCCAAGGCTGCTCAGGTCACCGTCCCAAGTCCCGGCCCCGGGTCACCGTGACTGACCTATGGTGGAGTTAGGAGTGACCTTGCGCCGGTCGGTGTGGTACTTCAGCAGCTCTATCTCCTCTGGACACGGCTCCCACGAGTTGTCCGCCGGAATTCCTGAAAACGGACACACATCAGTCTCAGAAAACGGACACACATCAGTCTCAGAAAACGGACACACGTCTGTCTCTGAAAACGGACACACATCAGTCTCAGAAAACGGACACACATCAGTCTCAGAAAACGGACACACATCAGTCTCTGAAAAAGGACACACATCTGTCTCTGAAAACGGACACACATCTGTGTCTCAGACATTCAGAGCCAGTACTTTTCTTCAGAATTTCTTTCAGTAGTCTTCGGTACAATGCTGAACCGGGGCGGATTGGATATGGGCTGGATGGATTTAACAGCCTAGAGACTGCCGGGGTTGTAGTTTGCAAGATGTCAGCTCTGGTTGAAACCAACATGACGTGTATTAATAGCACCAATCCTCTAAGCGTGTGGTTATTATAGCAACCAGACCATGGGCGCATTCGTTTCCCATGGTAAATGCGCGGAATCCCAGACAATGTGCGCTCTTTACCGTTCTCCACAACGCGGAATTCCGGTAATTCGGCGCTAAAACGAGGAAACCGAAAAGCAGTACCCGGTAGCGCATATACCCAGTACGCAGTACCCGGTAGCGCATATACCCAGTACGCAGTACCCGGTAGCGCATATACCCAGTACGCAGTACCCGGTAGCGCATATACCCAGTACGCAGTACCCGGTAGCGCATATACCCAGTACGCAGTACCCGGTAGCGCATATACCCAGTACGCAGTACCCGGTAGCGCATATACCCAGTACGCAGTACCCGGTAGCGCATATACCCAGTACGCAGTACCCGGTAGCGCATATACCCAGTACGCAGTACCCGGTAGCGCATATACCCAGTACGCAGTACCCGGTAGCGCATATACCCAGTACGCAGTACCCGGTAGCGCTGACAGTGTATTATCACGCTCATTTATAGCGCACTGCGCACAAGCATTGCGTGGAAAGCCGGATGACTCACGAATAATGTTGAAAAATCGAATGACAGTTAAACGCGAGCCGTGTAATATGAGGGTTCTGTTTTATCAATGCAATCGACTCGACTCATGACTCATCCAAAAATGTCTGACTCATGAGTCGATTCATGACTCAACTCGCTAAACGTGTGGTTAGAACGCGGTAAGGATCACGGTCACGGTAAAGATCACGGTCACGGTAAGGATCACGGTCACGGTAAGGATCACGGTCACGGTCACGGTAAGGATCACGGTCACGGTAAGGATCACGGTCACGGTCAGGATCACGGTCACGGTAAGGATCACGGTCACGGTAAGGATCACGGTCACGGTAAGGATCACGGACACGGTAAAGATCACGGTCACGGTAAGGATCACGGTCAGGATCACGGACACGGTAAGGATCACGGTCACGGTAAGGAGCACGGTCACGGCAAGGATCACGGTCACGGCAAGGATCACGGTCACGGCAAGGATCACGGTCACGGCAAGGATCACGGTCACGGTAAGGATCACGGACACTGTAAGGATCACGGTAAGGATCACGGTCACGGTAAGGATCACGGGCACGGTAAGGTTCACGGCCACGGTAAGGTTCACGGTCACGGTAAGGATCACGGTCACGGTAAGGATCACGGTCACGGTAAGGATAAGAACACGGTAAGGATCACGATCACGGTAAGGATCACGGTCACGGTAAGGATCACGGTCACGGTAAGAATCACGGTCGCGGTAAGGATCACAGTCACGGTAAGGATCACGGTAAGGATCACGGTCACGGTAATGATCACGGTCACGGTAAGGATCACGGTAAGGATCACGGTCACGGTAAGGATCACGGTCACGGTAAGGATCACGGTCACGGTAAGGATCACGGTCACGGTAAGGATCACGGTCACGGTAAGGATCACGGTCACGGTAAGGATCACGGTCACGGTAAGGATAAGAACACGGCAAGGACCATACCGTGATCCGCTAGGTAGTGCCTAGCGGCAGGAAGGAAAACGAGTTGCCCTAGGCAGTTACGTATTGCGTAGTGCATCCCGTTACTTTTGACGTATAAAGAATGCAGGTTATCCTGCCTCCTTTACTGAAGCCAATATGCATTGTCATTGTCGATATTCATGTTCAGCGACACCAGAGCCCGATTACATACACAAATATACAATGATGCAAATGCGGGATTTCAAGTTTCATAGAATACAAATTCCACTCATTGAAATTCCACTCAATTTCGAATGATCGCCGAATCCCTGCCATCAATATGTCTGTCCCGGACTCGTATCGTTCCACCGTCCGCGTCCCTGTGCCCTGAACCGTTCCTATCTCCGCCTCCTACCATCCACCACTTGTGCCCCTCCCTCCCCTCCCTCCCTCGGAACACCCCCGGGCCCTTGACCGCTACACCACCGTAGTCGGAGCGGAACCGATATCAAAACCCCGCGGCGATGCCGGCCACACATCCGTCAGCTGACCGCCGCGCTGCATTCTGGGTAATCAGCTGATGGCGGGCCGCCGCCCAGCTGATCGACCGTTCGGCGGCGGCGGCGGCGGTGGCGGCGCAGAGGCGTCATCCGGCGCGCCGCGTTCGTCATCGATTTACGAGAGCGGCGCGGGCAGTGGCAGCAGCCGTCATCTGACGAGTCCCGGCCGGTGCCGCGCCGCTCGGACGGAACCGGTGCAGGGGAGCCGGAACGGGACGGAGTTGATGGGGACGGAACCGGTGCAGGGGAGCCGGGACGGGGCGGAGTTGATGGAGGGGGGACCGGTGCAGGGTAGCCGGATCGGGACGGAGTTGATGGGGACGGAACCGGTGCAGGGGGGCCGGGACGGGACGGAGTTGATGGGGACGGAACCGGTGCAGGGGAGCCGGGACGGGGCGGAGTTGATGAAGGGGGACCGGTACAGGGTAGCCGGATCGGGACGGAGTTGATGGAGGGGGGACCGGTGCAGGGTAGCCGGAACGGGACGGAGTTGATGGCGACGGAACCGGTGCGGGGTAGCCGGAACGGGACTGAGTTGATGGGGACGGCACCAGTACAGGGTAGCCGGAACGGGACTGAGTTGATGGGGACGGCACCAGTACAAGGTAGCCGGAACGGGACTGAGTTGATGAGGACGGCACCAGTACAGGGTAGCCGGAACGGGACTGAGTTAATGGGGACGGCACCGGTGCAGGGTAGCCGGAACGGGACTGAGTTGATGGGGACGGCACCAGTACAGGGTAGCCGGAACGGGACTGAGTTGATGGGGACGGCACCAGTACAGGGTAGCCGGAACGGGACTGAGTTGATGGGGACGGCACCAGTACAGGGTAGCCGGAACGGGGCGGAGTTGGTGGGGACGGCACCGGTGCAGGGTAGCCGGAACGGGGCGGAGTTGGTGGAGGGGAAAGGGGCTGGGACGGAACGGGGCGGAGTTGGTGGGAGGGGAAAGGGGCTGGGACGGAACGGGGCGGAGTTGGTGGAGGGGAAAGGGGCTGGGACGGAACGGGGCGGAGTTGGTGGAGGGGAAAGGGGCTGGGACGGAACGGGGCGGAGTTGGTGGAGGGGAAAGGGGCTGGGACGGAACGGGGCGGAGTTGGTGGGAGGGGAAAGGGGCTGGGACGGAACGGGGCGGAGTTGGTGGAGGGGAAAGGGGCTGGGACGGAACGGGGCGGAGTTGGTGGAGGGGAAAGGGGCTGGGACGGAACGGGGCGGAGTTGGTGGAGGGGAAAGGGGCTGGGACGGAACGGGGCGGAGTTGGTGGAGGGGAAAGGGGCTGGGACGGAACGGGGCGGAGTTGGTGGGAGGGGAAAGGGGCTGGGACGGAACGGGGCGGAGTTGGTGGAGGGGAAAGGGGCTGGGACGGAACGGGGCGGAGTTGGTGGAGGGGAAAGGGGCTGGGACGGAACGGGGCGGAGTTGGTGGAGGGGAAAGGGGCTGGGACGGAACGGGGCGGAGTTGGTGGAGGGGAAAGGGGCTGGGACGGAACGGGGCGGAGTTGGTGGAGGGGAAAGGGGCTGGGACGGAACGGGGCGGAGTTGGTGGAGGGGAAAGGGGCTGGGACGGAACGGGACGGAGTTGGTGGAGGGGAAAGGGGCTGGGACGGAACGGGGCGGAGTTGGTGGAGGGGAAGGGGGCTGGGACGGAACGGAATCGACACGGATGCGTGCTTAGTCTCAGGATGATTAGTTCTTGTTTGTAAAGGATAAATGTTAATGATTACTTATACATCACTTAGTGACAATATCGTGTATTTTTAGCAATGAGGCTCCAACAACACAATATAATATTGAAAGGGAGCCTTTGAATGGCAATGTAACGCGCTGAGTTGCCACATGCCCAAAGCTGTGCCTTTAAACATTATCAAATCAGCACTGGGACATCATGTCGCAAATATATGGAGGCAGAACATTGCAGGCCAGACAATTCAGACTGTTAAGGTCAGACAAGGAAACTTGAAATCATTCGATGTTTCTCGACGATCAAGGCCAACAATGGCGATGCCGTGACCAGATTTCGATTCCTCGCATTCACAAATATAACTGCAACATGTGTTTACAGTATGGTTAAACTATTGCAAGGTACGACAAATTATTGCAAAACATCGTAATCGTCAAGCCATTGGCGATATAGACGCCTCAAATGCTGCAGTTATTGCATTTCCAGCATCTCTGCAGTAAACGTAAAACTCAAGTGAGCAGAAGCGGCATCACGACCACTGATCCGATTCCGTGTCCAGAATGACGACCCCCACTGGCCATCCACGGCCGACTGAGGCCCCGCTGAGCAGCAGACCGTACGAACCGAGCCTTGATTATTGGAGTTTAGGGTACGCCGCCGACATCGGAGGCCAGTTGGAGCCGAATCAACATGGGGAGCAGCACGGCGTGCCCGGATGGGGGGGGGGGGGTAGGGGCGGGGTAGGGGCGGTTTCCGGTGCCAGTGGTCGGGAATTTACACTTTACGGGAATTCGCCGGCGATTTGCGTAAGGTGTAGTCTGGCAGCCACCATACCTAGCCATATATCTGTAGTCTATCAGCCACCATAACAGGGTGAGCACTGAGCGACCTCGACACAATGTGGCCGTTTTCGCGGGGTCGTGAAACCCCATTATCAACAATTACACGTCTTACAGGGCACAATTGGTCCGTTTGATCAGTCCGCTTTAAACTCTGGAAATGTTACGTTGCAAACAATAGGCATTGTCACCGGGAGAATATATATGAAGAGGTCATGTTAATACGGTAAAAACGGACTGAAAAGCTTGCCCATTTTCTCCAATGCGTTCGGTTAGAGATTTACTTTTCCAAGGACTATTAAACCCGACCTCTAAACGCCGCTGAATTTCTACTTTGCTCCAGTTGATGATACTGATATCAGGCCTACGGGCGCCGCAACTGCAGCGGCTATAAGACGCCCACCTTCGCTCCATTCTACAACAGCCGCATGTCTAGTCCCAGTGCGAACGTCTTCAAAACCACACACCAAATTCAGCATCAATGATATTGCTTAGTTCCCCCTCCAGATATCAGCAGGCATCGTCTCCCTCCACTGTCAATATCCCCCAACACCCCTACAGCCATAGCGTACAACACAACCGCCGTTTGACTGTCGCAACACCTGCAACTGCAAATATTTCTGCTCTGTTCACCTGTTTCTGTTCTGGTGCTATTTCCGCTCTGTTCACCTGTTCTGTTCTGGTGCTATTAGCACCTTATGATGCAACTGTTGACCATATGATGTCGGGTTCTCTCATGTCAATCCAAGCGGGGAGACCGAAAGACTTCGCCAGTAGACATATTGGCACCCAGAACCATGGAAGTCGCACGTTCTAACGACTGAGCTCTGTGAACCTCGCTGTTCTGTTCTGTTCAGTCGTGTGTTCATTTCAGTCGTGTGTTCATTCTCCGTGACTCACCGAGTGACTTTGCGGCCAGCACCTTGTTCCTGCGGCAGATCTTCCTCAGGGTCCAGTTGTACGTGTAGTCGTTACACTCGAAACAGTAGACGTAGCCGTGGGACAGGTCCAGAGCTGCGGGCGCCGGGTCAATCGGATCAGAGCACTGGGGTCACTGGGGTGACCTCACTGACCTTACTGGGGCCAGGTCAGGCGTCAGACCGATTACTTCACCAGGGTCACTCGGGTCACCCCGGGTCACTCGGGTCACTCGGGTCACCCCGGGTCACCCCGGGTCACCCCGGGTCACCCCGGGTCACCCCGGGTCACCCCGGGTCACCCCGGGTCACTCGGGTCACCCCGGGTCACCCCGGGTCACCCCGGGTCACTCGGGTCACCCCGGGCCTGCCATTGAGATAATGGTCACAAGATCATAGGGCCTTCCTCAAGTTCCAGTGCACTGCATATGACAGCAGTGCCATGTCAGGTGGCTAGCTCAGAACACTGTGGCATCAGCTGAACAGTTCATTCAGCCTATCGTACAAGACCCAGCAACAAATCTGGCAATTCCAAAGCTGAACACTTTCATCAGAGTTATAGGTCAGGGTCCATTTGGTTACAAGAAATGTCATATCAACAATATTTGTCAGCACAACGTCAACAGAGGCGTTCTGAGGCATAAAACAATGAATCCTCATCTTCAACACATGCAAACTGGATTTATTGAAGACAGAAAATAAGGAAGATGAGGTCTTCCGCAATGTGGGATGGAAGTTAAGAGGCGTGGGAGATCACATTGTGTCATCAGCAATGAAAGCCTTATGAAGATAGGCATCCGTAAAAGAACAGCAGTTTATGAGTACCTAATGAGAAACCAAGCAGCAAAAACATCTTAAGACAGAGCATGAGTCAGATTACATCGAACTTTCAGAACTCACCCAGTGGGTGGTTCCTCTCGCTAGCATGTTTATGGATGTGCCTGGGCTTCAGACAGCCGAAGTAGATGCAGCTGAGGCAGGCGTGCAGCCGAGGTCCGTATGTATGACATACATGACATACACAGGTCAGTGCCTGGAAAATAATATAATTATGAATACCAGTGATATGTGAAAGTGGCCAGTTACTGTAATGATGCATGAAATCATAATCAAATGCATGGTTCTTGTGCAAACACAGTATTAAATACCCAAATAAGAAAAGATTTACACATAAGATTAGAGTTCACATCAAAATTACACATTTAAAAATAGCATGTGACATGGTTTTTAATCATGGTCAGCAAAATACAAGCATAAGCCTTCTTCTGATGCTTTCAACTGCTAAAAAAAACAAGGCAACCTCAACTCTGGAGCCCATGAGTTGGCATGATAGGGGAGCCATGAGGAGCTTGGCAAATGAATGAATGAATAACATATTTTGTTGCATCCATTAGTAGCTGTTCATATTTCAGACTCCAAACCAGATAACTGGATTTGGTCACACTGAGGATGAGAATAAATTGAAATAAAGCATTGAAAAAATAATATACTAAGCCAAACTTAAGCATGCCATTGACAAGTACACAAGGCATAATTAGCATTGGCCATTCAGAAATTAATTGCTTTCAGAAATTCAAGGTCAGCTTTATTGAGAAGCCAATCAGTGGCATAGCATATCAATATCATCTCATTGCATAGCTTCCCATCATAAATGGTGATGTCATTGGTATGTTGATATTGAAGTTATGGTGAGTTACTAGCATAAACATAATGATAACATGCATAAACGAATGAATATTTTAATATTGGTGAGTTACTAGCATAAACATAATGACAACATGCATAAACAAATTAATATTTTAATACTATCATTTTGATAGTTGCAAGCAAGAAACAGATGACTGCAGGTATCATATTGCACAGTGAAGAAACCTCAAACACAATACCTTCACATGATTTCACATATACATTCAAAATATGACACCTTCCAAATAACCCTTTTAGTGGGTTTAACATGAAGGAAGATAACAAGGGTAATCTACAATTATGGTAAACATTCCAAAAACTGGTGGTTTTAACATTTGTCTTAAATAATCATCATTTGGTTAAGGAACTGTCTCATGCCATCTGACAAATAACTGTTTTTGAAGGTTCTAACATGAGCAAGAACAGCTAACAAGCTGGTAAACTTCTATGCCAAACATCCATCATCAATTTATGCAGTGTTTTCTCTTTGTTTGATAAAAAAATAAGTTGCCTTACATTAATACATCATGTATTTAGGAAAGAAGAAGCTAACTCAGTAGTGTCCTGGAGAATCTGAAAAGACTAAAGCTGAGGTTATTTCATCAGGTTATCATGTGAAATTGGGCAACAAACTTGAAATTTTCAATTTATGGAATTTCCAGTATAAGGGTGGTTCACACACTTATTAATGAACAGGAGTGAAATCATTAATACTTATATTGCATTCATCATAAGATGCCACATATAGTTAAATCGTGCGAAAATACACGTACCTTTTTCAATCTAGCTTCCGCACTGACACAGTTCACAAACCATGAATTTATCAACTGATAGTCACGGAGGACATCGCCATCAGCCATCGCCTGTTGTAAATGTGAACAACCCTTGTACAACATTGCACTAAATAAATGTGCCACCCACGCAGACAAGCGGCGGGATATTGATACGAAAACGCGAACACGATGGGAGAGCGCGGGGGACGAGAGCCGGGGCGGAGCAGTCAGCTGGGAGCACGGTCGTCGGTCATAGAATACTGCCGACAGTGGAACCAAGGCCGCACAATAACCTCACTCTTGTCTGTCTTGGCATCGAAAATGTTTTGTCAAGTTTTATGACGTCATAAGCCTAATCTGGTTTTCCACCATTCAAAATTAAAATGTCATACCATGCATGCTTCACTGTGTTGAATAGGTTTTCAGTCACGCTGTAATGCGTAAATAGTTCAATAAGACAAAATTGGCATATTGCAAAACTAAAAAATATATAACGCGATGGGCGATACCTTGGGCTATACGTAGTGAGCAAATGTGTATTGTGTAGTGCAAGTTTCCGCCCGTGACGTCACACAGAATGTAGCCTGGGCTGAAGAGTTGCGCATTATGTAGACCTTGGAAAAGAACCTGGAACCAAGGTGGCATCAATACAAGGCTGATGGAAAATTCTCCAACATCCTTGAGAATATATCAGTAATTGTATTTGACAGACACAAGAAAAAGGAAAACATTATAAGTATTTATGGAATCATTCTTCCTAGAGGATATTTTATCATATATTTATGTGCTTTATTCGATAATTCTCAAATCCTTAGAAGGGATTTTTTTCTCGTATTTAAGCTTTCTTAATATGTAGTCCTGTCCAGGGGCCCGGGAACAGGGGGGGGCAGCGGGGGCGCTTGCCCCCCAACATCTGGACCGGGGGGCGGCGCCCCCCCCCCCCTCCCCCAACTTTGGCGAGCAGAAGTTTTCCTAAAAATGAGCTCTGACGAAGCTCTGATCATCAGGAAAAATTAACAATTTATCGTACAAATTCCCCTTGCAGTGCAGTCAAAATCCAGCTATCTATTGTCAAAAACTGGAAAATTTCGCGCCGCTTCGCGGCATGACACAAGTTTCGCAATTGCTTATACAAATTTGGAAAATGGTAAAAATAGTTTCATTAAGTGTCTGGCAGAGGCGGTTATTGCTGGCCCCAGGGCCCATTCTCTTAATAAAATATTCACTTTTAAGTTTCAACAGGCTCAATGTTTAGTTACTTTGCCGAGTTCCGAAAAAGGCGACGCGAACGCAAAGACAATGAGATCGGCACCCGGAAGCTGCTCCAGCAGTGCACAATTTGCTGGACCGAAGAGGTAATAGTGGAAATAGGCCAGGATCATCTTCCCAAGCCATCTCATCTCACGGTCTGGTACCAATATTAAAGGGCTTCAGGGGCCCGGGAACAGGGGGCAGCGGGGGCGCTTGCCCCCCCCCCCCCAACATCTAGACCGGGGGGGGGCGGCCCTCCAACTTTGGCGAGCAGAAGTTTCCCTAAAAATGAGCTTTCAATTTTCTTCACAAAAAGTTATATAAAATATGAAAGCCTTCATATGTCACTTTCATTTTTTACTTTTATTTTATAGCATGTCATAAGTATTATTATTATATAGCTTTGCCTTTATAGTAGCATCGTATACCTTTATTTTCCTTCCTTTCCTTTTTCCATTAAATGTTCTATGAGATATAATGGAAAACTTTAGTAGCAGTACATTTGGGGGCAGTTGTCTGCTTGGCGCGTCGTCGTTAAAATGACTCACTGATTCAGTGGCGGATCTACGGTTGGGCAAAATGGGCAATTGCCCCCCCCCCCAACCGCCTGAAATCGGCGCAAAATTGACACATTTCCTGATGTAGAAGAAAATCTAAGGAACTTTTACCAAGGAAGGTTTGCTTTAAATCAGCTATCAATGCATAAGCAAGCGAAATCCGATGAGTTCTCAGAATTATGTGAGACTTTTTTGGAATTTTGCCCCCGCCCCCAAACTCCCGTTCTGGATCCGCTACTGCACGGACGGCGATAAACATCTGCTGCCTTTTTTATAAGTTTATCACACGTCAACGTTACCAGGGGCGGATCCAGGATTTTCTAAGGCAGGGGGCTTCAGGCCTGAGGGCGGCATATTTCCTCGGTGACGGGGGCGGCATGGTGCCTTCCGAGGGCGGCATAATGCCTTCCGAGGGCGGCGATGTACCTTCCGAGGGCGGCATAATGCGTTGTGAGGGCGGCAAGATGTCTTCTGAGGGTGCCAGGGTGCCTTCCAAGAGTGCTACGATGCTGTTGGTAGACGCAAGGGCGCCCTGGCGGCCTCCCGAAAACGCTACGGCGCCTTCGGCGCCGGGCAATCCTATACAAAAATGGCGCCGTTTTCTAAGGCAGGGGGCTTCAGCCCCTACGGCCCCCCCCCCCCTGGATCCGCCACTGAACGTTACGGATGTGATCAAACTGGCGTGCGGCCCTCTACCTGTCCTCGCTGTCTGCCGACGGGGCGGCAATTGCAAGCAATATTTATCGTAAATGTCGTAGGTTACCGTGATACGGCGATGAAGCGGTCGGTGCAGCCCACACTGGTGGGATTCTTCAAGAAAGAGAAAACGTCAGGCATCAGGTATGAGTATTTTATCAGACGACAGGCGGGTTTACAAAGGAAGCGGGGGTTGGCATGACCACCACTTTTTCATATTTTATTTTTATGTTAACCCGCGTCGTGCCGCGTCGTGCCATTTAGACGCCCCCCCCCCCCCCCTAAGAGTGTTTACCCCCCTAAAGTTTTTCGAGGATAGCGAAAAAACGGCGGCGCGCCGTTTTTGCCGTTTCAAAAACGGCGCACGGCGCACAGCGCCAAAGTTTCAAAAACGGCACACGGCGCACAGCGCCGCCGTTTTAAAAAAAAAACGGCGCACGGCGCACAGCGCCACCGTTTCAGCCGCTGTTTTTGGCACACCTGTTCGGACATCAATTATCCACATTGAGTGCAATTCTTGACCACGGGTCATCTCAGGTCAGGTCACGTGACCACACCTCCAAATAAGTTTGCGATCGTACCACAGCCACAGTTTTTGGCCGATCGGTTTCAAACTTACAGAATTTCATAAAGTCATAGGTACCTACAATTCGAATATCTAAGATTTTGAATATCGGTGACCTAAGTTCGCCGGTCGGATCAATTTCGTGACCTCCCATTATAAGTCAATGGGGAAATATTACAATTTTCCTATTCCGAGGATACGCATATCAGTCCAATTCATTCTGGATCATGTTATCATATGTTATTATTGATGATCCAGGTTCAATTTTTGTTCAGTGACCCCTACAGGGTCAGCCGAGGTCAGCTGAGGTCACCAACACTTTTTGCGTCAATAACTCTCGATAGAATGAATACAATGAAGTGAAACCGGCATAAATGTGTTTGTCTTGTCGAGACACGTTTCCCAATATGCAACATGACCTACTTGGGTCGCCACTTGACCTTGACCTGAGGTCAAAGTTCTAAGTTGACCTAAACTGGTCCAAATGAAAGTGATTCCAAACGCTTTGACGAGACGGACATGATGTCATCACAATTATTGCCGTGTCTGTATTAGGTAAACAGTTATTTGCGAACGTTTTGCCAAAAATAGCCCTTTTGACATTTGATGACCTCTGGAGCTCAAACTATTATCCTGATATAAAAGTCGATGACTTGCTATGATTTAATATTTCAAGAGCTTTCGATTGATTATTTTCGTTTGTTCCTAGCTATCATAGTTCCCGAGATATTTGGGGGTTCCTGGAGCGATGCCCTAAAACTGGTAAATCTGACCTTCGATGACCTCTGGTGACCTCAATATTGACCTGAACCAAAAAATGTAGAAATAGTTTCAAAGATATTTTTAATGAGCTTTCGAACCGTGTTTTCGGTTTTCCAATGAGTAAAATTTGACAACGGAAAGGTGCACCAAGATTAGGAGTCAGATGCCAAAACCAAATATTTGGTTTCGCCCCCCCAACTTTAAAATCGTTCCCGGGCCCCTGGTCCTGTCTCACACTTTGCCTCTTTTAGCCTGACGTCTTTCGCGGGCTGAACTCGATATACGATATTGTGCCGACTGTCGACTTTGGTCCGATGTCAGGGTAACACAGTAGCGTACCCAGGATTTACTCCAGGGGGGGGGGGAATTTTGATCAGGGGGGGGCATAAGGTACCCCTACCAAACAAAACGGATTTGGCCCACTATATTGTTAGAAGGGTATATTTGCAAAAAAAAATTATCCCCACAAATCATTCATTTTTTCGACCAAAGGGCGCACGTACGGACGTTCATGGGGGGGGGGGGGAATTGCCCCGTTTCCTCCCCCCTCCCCCTTGGGTACGCATATGGGGTAACATCGCCTGCACATCGATGATCAAGAATCGTAATGGGTCAACAGCTCGGGACGGAACGGTCCGACACCGGCCCTGCACGCATGGCACGTTGAGCTTGCGAAACCCGTCCCATGTCGGCCCAGTCAACTGAACCGTCGATCACGGTATTTGTTTATTTCGACATCCAATCGTCATGGCCCGACATCGTATCAACTGCCGAGTAGAGCCCTTTACGGGACACATTTTCAGCCCCCATCCCGTTCCAGCCCATTCAGCCAGACCCAAACCCGTTCCAATCCGAAATCATAATTGATGGAGCTACCGTTCCCACCCGTTTCAGCATATTTCACTTGTGGTGCGAAACAATTATATAATATCTGGTCTGTCCGGTAACCCGGGTTGGAACGGCCGTTCTAAACCGTTAGTTTCCTAAAAGTTTGCCACATTCCCACCCATTCCCGTCCCGTTCCCATTCCCGTACGAGATTCCCATTCCATGAAGAGCTCTACTGCCGAGTAACGAGCCAACGTCGGCACGATGTCGACATGTTAAATTCGGTGACACAACGAGAACACAAAAGGCTGGGTCAAACTCACATGGGACGTACGCACCACAGGATAAGAACAGGGAAAAGAACACGGGAAACGAATGAGACGGAAACGGAACGGAACGGAAACAGAAACGAAACGGGACGGGAACGGGACGGGAACGGGACGGGAACGGGACGGGAACGGGACGGGAACGGGACGGGAACGGGACGGGAACGGGACGGGAACGGGAACAGAACGGGAACGGAACGGGAACGGAACGGGAACGGAACGGGACGGGAACGGGACGGGAACGGAACGGGACGGAAACGGGACGGGAACTGGACGGGAACGGGACGGGAACGGGACGGGAACGGGACGGGAACGGGACGGGAACGGGACGGGAACGGGACGGGAACGGGACGGGAACGGAACGGGAACTGGACGGGAGCTGGACGGGAACGGGACGGGAACGGGACGGGAACGGGACGGGAACGGGACGGGAACGGGACGGGAACGGGACGGGAACGGGACGGGAACGGGACGGGAACGGGAGGGGAACGGGACGGGAACGGGACGGGAACGGGACGGGAACGGGACGGGAACGGGACGGGAACGGGACGGGAACGGGACGGGACGGGAACAGAACGGTGCGGGAACGGGACGGGACGGGAACGGGACGGGAACGGGACGGGAACGGGGCGGGAACGGGACGGGAACGGGACGGGAACGGGACGGGAACGGGACGGGAACGGGACGGGAACGGGACGGGAACGGGACGGGAACGGAACGGGAACTGGACGGGAACGGGTCGGGAACGGGAACGGGACGGGAACGGGACGGGAGCGGGACGGGAACGGGACGGGAACGGGACGGGAACGGGACGGGAACGGGACGGGAACGGGACGGGAACGGAACGGGAACTGGATGGGAACGGGACGGGAACGGGACGGGAACGGGACGGGAACGGGACGGGAACGGGACGGGAACGGGACGAAACGAGACGGGAACGGGACGGGAACGGGACGGGAACGGGACGGGGACGGGACGGGAACGGGACGGGAACGGGACGGGAACGGAACGGGAACTGGACGGGAACGGGAAGGGAACGGGACGGGAACGGGACGGGAACGGGACGGGAACGGGACGGGAACGGGACGGGAACGGGACGGGAACGGGACGGGAACGGGACGGGAACGGGACGGGAACGGGATGGGAACGGGACGGGGACGGGAACAGAACGGTACGGGAACGGGACGAAACGGGAACGGGACGGGAACGGGACGGGAACGGGACGAGAACGGGACGGGAACGGGACGGGAACGGAACGGGAACGGAACGGGAACTGGACGGGAACGGGACGGGAACTGGACAGGAACGGGACGGGAACTGGACGGGAACAGGACGAGAACGGGACGGGAACGGGACGGGAACGGGACGGGAACGGGACGGGAACTGGACGGGAACGGGACGGGAACTGGACAGGAACGGGACGGGAACTGGACGGGAACAGGACAAGAACGGGACGGGAACGGGACGGGAACGGGACGGGAACGGGACGGGAACGGGACCGGAACAGAACGGGAACTGGACGGGAACGGGACGGGAACGGGACGGGAACGGGACGGGAACGGGACGGGAACGGGACGGGAACGGGACGGGAACGGGACGGGAACGGGACGGGAACGGGACGGAAACGGAACGGGATGTGAACTGGACGGGAACGGGACGGGAACGGGACAAGAACAGGACGGGAACGGGACGGGAACGGGACGGGAACGGGACGGGAACGGGACGGGAACGGGACGGGAACGGGACGGGAACGGGAACGGGATGGGAACGGGACGGGGACGGGAACAGAACGGTACGGGAACGGGACGGGAGCGGGACGGGAACGGGACGGGAACGGGACGGGAACGGGACGGTAACGGAACGGGACGGGAACGGAACGGGAACGGAACGGGAACGGAACGGGAACGGAACGGGAACGGAACGGGAACGGAACGGGAACGGAATGGGAACGGGACGGGAACGGGACGGGAACGGGACGGGAACGGGACGGGGACGGGACGGGAACGGGACGGGAACGGGACGGGAACGGGACGGGAACGGGACGAGAACGGGACGGGAACGGGACGGGAACGGGACGGGAACGGGACGGGAACGGGACGGGAACGGGACGGGAACGGGACGGGAACGGGACGGGAACGGGACGGGAACGGGATGGGAACAGGACGGGGACGGGAACAGAACGGTACGGGAACGGGACGGGACGTGAACGGTTCGGGAACGGGACGGGAACGGGACGGGAACGGGACGGGAACGGGACGGGAACGGGACGGGAACGGGACGGGAACGGGACGGGAACGGGACGGGAACGGGACGGGAACTGTACGGGAACGGGTTGGGAACGGAACGGGAACGGGAACGGGACGGGAACGGGACGGGAACGGGACGGGAACGGGACGGGAACGGGACGGGAACGGGACGGGAACGGGACGGGAACGGGACGGAACGGGACGGAACGGGACGGAACGGGACGGGAACGGGACGGGAACGGGACGGGAACGGGACGGAACGGGACGGGACGGGAACGGGACGGGAACGGGACGGGAACGGGACGGGAACGGGACGGGAACGGGACGGGAACGGAACGGGAACTGGACGGGAACGGGAAGGGAACGGGACGGGAACGGGACGGGACCGGGACGGGAACGGAACGGGACGGGAACGGGACGGGAACGGGACGGGAACGGTACGGGAACGGGAATGGGACGGGAACGGGACGGGAACGGGACGGGAACGGGACGGGAACGGGACGGGAACGGGACGAGAACGGGACGGGAACGGGACGGGAACGGGACGGGAACGGGACGGGAACGGGATGGCAACGGGACGGGGACGGGAACAGAACGGTACGGGAACGGGACGGGACGGGAACGGGACGGGAACGGGACGGGAACGGGACGGGAACGGAACGGGAACGGAACGGGAACTGGACGGGAACGGAACGGGAACTGGACGGGAACGGGACGGGAACTGGACAGGAACGGGACGGGAACTGGACGGGAACGGGACGGGAACGGGACGGGAACGGGACGGGAACGGGACGGGGACGGGACGGGACGGGGACGGGACGGGGACAGGGACGGGGACGGGACGGGAACGGGATGGGAACGGGACGGGAACGGGACGGGAACGGGACGGGAACGGGACGGGAACGGGACGGGAACGGGACGGGAACGGGACGGGAACGGGACGGGAACGGGACGGGAACGGGACGGGAACGGGACGGGCGGGAATGGGACGGGAACGGGACGGGAACGGGAGGGGAACGGGACGGGAACGGGACGGGAACGGGACGGGAACGGGACGGGAACGGGACGGGAACGGGACGGGAACGGGACGGGAACAGGACGGGAATGGGACGGGAACGGGACGGGAACGGGACGGGAACGGGACGGGAACGGGACGGGAACGGGACGGGAACGGGACGGGAACGGGACGGGAACGGGACGGGAACGGGACGGGAACGGGACGGGAACAGAGGAAGAACGGGACGGGAACAGAGGAAGAACTGGACGGGAACGGGATAAAACGTAAGATAAAACGTAACTGGAAGAAAACATGAATGAGGCGGAAATGAAACAAAAACCGACCGGTGAAGGATATTTAGTTTTTGGTATGTAGGTATATTGGGTGGTTCCTTTGCAGTTACAGCAGTATCTGATCAGGGGCGGCGGCAAGTTCATTTAGTTTACGTTTTACTCAATCAGGAAACACGCTCGTGTTCGGATCGCCTCTCACTTCGCGACTCGGTCGACCGACCCGCCCGCTGTCTAGCAAGCAGGCGGCACTCCGCACTGGTGGCTCCAGAAAGCCTATACGGATTCACACCAGCTCAAATACCAATCACTTTCTGAACAAATAAGGAAAAAACGTAATAAGAGCGTCAGTAAAATACAAATTGATAACAAGTTCGGAAGAAATTATCTGAGATAATTTCAGGGCAGCAAAATTCGCGATAAAAAGGCGCTGCATCCTCAGATCTATGCTATTTTTCCGCTAGAATTTACACTTTTGTAGCTACCAAAATGTACATATAATTTCATCGTTTTGTGCAAGGTCGTTGCGGTACATTGTATACAAAACATTGACAAAACATCAACACATCGGAGGGGTGGGTACCGCGTTATATATATATATTTTTTAATAAGAGTACAAGTATATGTGTGTCACAAGAAGGTATTGTAATGCATTGCCATCTAGCGTACATTGTCTATCCATTTGCTGAATGTGATTGTGACTCCTTATATCCCTAGGGGCTAGGATGCAACGGGCACACTTAGGTAAGGTTAACTGCAAACTCCAGACCCCTAAAAATGGACATTTCATTCTATGAATGTTCATTATTATTTTAGTGTTGGTCCAACAGCAGCTACAGATACAGGTAATGGTTTACCAGCAGCTTTGAGATGTTGATGTGCTGATTTCAAATATGATACTTATTGTTGGGGCAAACAAACTATTAAGGCGGCTTCACACTGCACCAATCGGCACATGATATTGCGGAAAAAACTGGTCCAGGCAAGCTTTTATGTGGAGAACGCTGCAGAACTGCAGAATGTCACATTGATATCGCACGCTGAATGGCCCAGTGTGCAGCCGCCTTTACAGTATAAGATGTGTTTTCAGTAGAAGGGTTGTAGGACATTGGAATATGCTACCAGGGGATGTCGCCGATGCAGTGACACTTGCTTCCTTCAAAATTAGATTAGATAAATACTTTACAGAGAAGGGATTAGTTCATAAATACTTGTGGGATTAGCCTTCTTTTATGCAGGTAGAGTAAGGTGATTTGAAGGGGCGAGACTGGTGGAGGGGGGGGGGGGGATGGGGGGGGGGGGGGGGTGCAACCTCGGATGGGCCCAAGAGGCTCTTTGTTGCACTTTTCTTTTATGTCTTTTATGTCTTTAAGAATGCAATATTTACCAACATCTGCCACCGCTCCTCACAGGATGCAATGTTCCACACTGCAAGAGAATGTGAGCTGAGCATTCTAAACATGGGTCCCTGCGACCAGGGGTCGGGGGCGCAACAGCCCCCTGTAGGGCCACAGCACAGCGAGCAAATGCAAGCAGAGCATTCTATATGTGGGTCTCTGTGACCGTAATGGCTGCAAAGTTTAGATCAGGTTTGATTATGTTATTACAATTGTTTCCTCCCAATGGCTCATTTGCACCACAAATGGGTATCACACATAACAAAAAGTAGAAAATGCATACATTATCCATGAAACAGATGTTGGACTAAAATTTTACCAAATGGTCTTATGCTCATAAGCACCAATCCACTATTATTAGCATGACAGTATATTAATATGGCATGCCCAATTTTATGGCAATCTACTGCATCAATGCACAGTGGACACAACACAAATATTGATAACAATTTGTTTGCTCTCCCATCCTGTGACTATTTGGTATTATTTTACCTGGAGTCCAACTACAAGTTCATGCATAAATATTGCACTCCAAGGTTTTTGAGTGTGCTGATTCCAAATCGGATACTCATTTGTGGGGACAAATAAACCATCAAATCATCCTAACTGACATATTCTGTGGCTGCTCCACATTTGGTGCAATGGTTAGGTTAGTTTTTGGCTCATTTGCCCAACAAATGGGTATCAGATTTGGAATTGGCACATCAAAAACCCTAGAAAATGCAAATGTGTGCATGAAACGGGTGTTGGATGTAGAGTAAAATTTTATTGACTATTTACTTACATTGTTATTTTAAGCAACATTGAACATTCTTATGCTAATCTATCATTTAGTACATGCCAGTTTGTTTGAGATTAAATGCTACAAATAGGTAATTGGTATGTGCCAACCCTATCTCAATGCCATTGCAATGACATTGAATACAAGTTATGACCTGTATTTTAAGTATTAAATACGAATGTTTTATGAATGAAATATGCTGAATCTAGATGGGATCCTTTTGCTGCTCAAAGTAGGTAGATAGTGTGATGTGAGACTGCAATAAATCTTACCAAGTTGAAAAGGATGTGAATGCTCTGATGTGCCTGGTAATCAAAATGGTTGGATTATACAGGTTGTAAGTGAGGCTGGCAAGACTCCAGTTACAAACTATCCTACCTAGGAAATAAATGGCATGATTTTGTTCCCCAGGAAGATGTGTAAATCAAGTGGTAGGCGGCTAGGTGTCGCAGAAGCTAACACATGTTGAACTTCACACACATATTCCCTGTACTGAACTAAAGGTAAGTCAAGACTGCACATTGTTATGTGTTGATCATCTTCTTGTACCTTCTATCAATGTTTTTCAATGATTATTCTTGTGTGTTTTTATTTTGGAGCCATTTAAATGGTGCATCAGGAAATTTAAAACGGTGCATTCACCATCAATGGCATGTCAAATGGAGTGGTGGAATGTTAACACCTTGTATGACATGATATGGAGCAACTGGGCATTGCATTGCTAGTGTAAGTTTGTTTAAAAGTCAGAAAGTTCCTTTCCTCTTTTGTATCCTAGAACTCAACTGAAAGTGAATGAAGCTACTTCCTATGAACTCACTGAAATGTAACATTCATTCAAAAACAACAAGTCAAGTTTGTATCTGTAGATTGTTAGAAATTCAGTAATTCTTGTATCTGTATCTTAAACAGTGGCGTACCCAGGATTTACTCCAGGAGGAGGCAATTTTTGCCCAGGGGGCATAAAGTAACCCCACAAAAAAACTCCCCGTATTTGGCCCACTATATTTTTACAGGGCATATTTTCGCCATTTTTCTCTTTAAAAAAATCATCCATTTTTTCGACCAAAGGGGGCACGTACAGACCTTCAGGGGGGGGGGGGGGCAATTGCCCCGTTTTCCCCCCTCCTTTGTGTACGCCTATGATCTTAAAAGGAAAATAAATACCCTTTCCCACAAAAATTGAGTTTTGTAAAATAAATTTTGTCCGAATGTTTTTGAATGAATGGATTTCTAAGGTCAGGCCCCGCGCTAAGCATAGCTTGTTGCGCAGGCCCTGACCCCACCAGGCCATCCCAGTCAGGTGCAAATAGCGAGCGCCGAAGCGACTCGAACCCAGGCTGCCACTACCGGGTGAGGTCAGAAGTCCAGCGCTCTCCCAACTGAGCTACAGGGGCGGCATTTACTCATGTTGAGTATGAGTTAGCACTTGAAATGGGATAAAGTACTCAACTTATTATCAGTAAATGCAATCACATTTCACATACAAATGTGCCTAGTCGAAGTTTATTTTCTCAAGTTAAAGTTGGTAAGCGTTCTACGCTTATAACGGTCGGTACTCAGCCAGTACTTGACACAGTTTTTGGTACTTTAACCCTCGCCCAGGTAGTGCAAAATCACTACGTGTTCGGGTAAGGGGGGGTTGGTACGACCCTCCTTAGCGTTTCTCCCCTAATTGAGCTAGAGCCTCGATTCAAAGACGAGCGTATTGCTTGTGACGAGAGGAAGCCGCTGATACCAGAGTTTAAGGTCTTGGGTCATTAGGTGACCTCTGAGGTCATGTCAATGACCCAAATGTCATCAAAATTGAAAATGCGTATAAATTGAATTGTATCGAGCTAGAATCGTGAATGAGCATATCATAATGCTTATTGGGTGCCAAATTCATAATCAGCGTCACAAAATGTCCTATAAACTGCCAAATTGCAAAAAGGTCATGTCAGGTCATCTGAGGTCAGTGACCTCGGTTGACCTGTGGAAGCGCATGAGCCCAGTGGAACATATAATTATGTAAAATGGATCCCAAATTTGAAATCAGCGTCACAAAATGTCCTAGAAACCGCCAGAAACCAAAAAAAAGTCATCTGAGGTCATCGGAGGTCAATGACCTCAGTTGACCTCTGAAAAGGTCAATCGAGATCACAATCTCAGTGGAAACCACAACTGTCACCTGGAAGCACCTGTGCATATGCTCCTGAACAACAAACACTCGAAAACTGCAGAAGTTACAAGCATCGATACTGCGGGATGCCAGTTGCCCCTGACATGACCTTGAGAAACAGGTCATAGGTCACGGATCATGTGGCTTAGAAATGCAACATTTTCAGAATATGTGAGTAATTTTTCCAAAGTAGGGTATTTTTTTTTTTTTTTTAGTCCGGATGTTTTTAAATGAATGGATTTCCGATGTCAGACCCACCCGATCAAGCAATTCCTGGCGTCTGGCAGAATTTAGAAGCGAAAGTGTTACGTGCCCGACATACCTGGACACAGTCCGCCCCGCTCTCTGACGTCACCTGACCTTGAGTGCGACCGCTGCCAATCCCAGCCAGGGGCAAATAGCGAGCGCTGAAGCGACTCGAACCCGGGCTGCCACTACCGGGTGAGGTCAGATCTCTCCGAGAGGTGAGGTCAGAGGTCAGAAGTGACTGCTGGCTCCCTCCCCAGTGACCAAATTTTGCCCCCCTAGTGGGAGCAAAATTCATAGGTAACATACGATTCTATACGGTCTGTAAAGTAGATAAAAGCGTCACTAAAGCATGCTTTTAGCTTAAAACCAATACAACACTGTTTACAGCTACCTAGCGTAGCTTTGAGATCTTGAGGACGGATGCCCGTCCCTCGTCGCGGCAGTTCGAAATTGGCGTGGACCACAGGTGTCGATTTATATACGTTTGTGGTGGCCCTCGAACTCATTTTTTTTAAGTTTGGTCCCCAAAGATGCTTTTGGCTCCCTCAATGTTTTCTGGCCAATGGCGGATCCAAGGGGGCCAAAGCTCCCAAACCGCCTGAAATCAACAAAAATGACGTATTTTCTAATTAAAAATCCAATGAACCTTTACGAAAGAAAGTCTATTAAATCATCCATTCATCCATAAAGAAGCGAACTCCGATGAGTTTGTTTTATTGTTTGATACTTTTTGTGGATTTCGCCGCCAAAACAACTGTTTTGCCGTTTTGGGTTCTCCCTTGTGTCTGGCCTTAGATCAGGCATTTTACACATATATCATGGTTTCAGCCACGGTGATCTGTGGAAAACCAAGCTTCTGCTGAATTTGTTGGTTCTAGGAACATAGACAACCCAAAACCACCTTCATCACATCACACGACGAAACGGGGAATATCAGCGAAGCAATATTTCTCTCCTTCGTAAAGTTTTAGCTGTTTGTCTCCTCTGGGATGGTCTCGCCCCCCCTCCCCCCAAAGGCGCCCTTGGCCCACACAGCCATATTTCGATTGAATAACCGATTTCACCGCATATCCGACGAATACATTTAGGCCTGTGTGCCAGCATTTGGCCGACACGACCGATGATGAATGGGTCTCTCGAAAACATGCAGACGTTAAGCCGATATCAGCCCGATGCTTGGTAGGACGATGGTCAGAGTTTCATGTATTTCGTTTCGAAAGCAATGTGTCACGTTTACGTGGTATCATTCGAAAGTAAAACAAAAACGGTCAAAACGAATAACAATTACTTCAGTTATTAACGTCTAACCGTAATATGTGAGATGAGTTGTACAGTAATCAGCAATCAACGGCAACAACCATGGTAACAAGTATTCTTAGTTTTGGTGCCTCGTTTTCCATTCCAAGGGATACCATTTTCCATTGCAAGGGTTGCATGGGTTGGATCTGCACTGATTAATACGATAATTTGATGAGGAGTTACTAATAATTGCAGGTCGGCTATTTTATTAATGAAATAGTTTTTGAGTCGAAAATGAAACGTCTCACAAAATGCTTAACTTATGTTTTTTGTTTTATTGTGTAAGGGATATGTTGGCTCAATTGAGCCCTTGACCCATTGGCGCAACCAGAACGTCCAAAAATGTCGTTTTGAAGACCTGTCTCAAAACTCGTCTGACTGTGTGCTTTTACAAACAAAGTCGTGTCGTGCCGAGCCGAGGGTGGGTCGTTTTAGGGGGAGGTTGGGGTGGGACGCCCCCTATTTTTTTTCTCTCGAGAATTGGCGGCGTGCAGCACCACCGTTTCTGGCACAGCTGTTTCAGCATGAATTGCGCACCATTTTGACTAGGGTCATCTCAGGTGAGGTCACCAGGTCACGTCAAGTGGCCCCACCTCCAAGGAAGTTTGGTCGAGCCACAGACACAGTGTTTAACTAAGGGATGTGATAATTTCTACATGAATTTAAACGAGCTATCTAACGGTATTTGAGGATTTTGCCTAATCCCCATTGGAGCCGAGTTCCGGGGTGGGGCGTCAAATTCCTCCCCTAGCACGACTAAGCGGGCGCCGAGCACCGCAGGTCGCGGGTTAAGAACTGCTTTAAACAAGTCTCCTTTGTATAAGCTGCTTAGATCTTCCTTAGGAAATGTGTTAATGTTCGACCGATTTAGTTGTATTGGTAAAGCTATGGCGCCGGTGGGACCCCTTTGCCTCGTCCTGTTCGGTCCCCCAATCGTAAAAAATCGATATCACAGGTGTGGACCTTCGAGGATGGGCGTGTTTAAATTTATCATTTGTATTTAGCTTCATTATTGTATTATTCTACTCTTCTATTTCTGTTTTACACTCTGTTAGCCATTATCACACTTAAAATATATCAGTACTTATTAATAGGTACGCTTAATAAGGTACATAGGAGGGGGGGGGGGGGGGGGGCACGGCCATAGCCCCCCCACCCTGAGTAAACCAATTTACACTAGATAAAGTGCGATTTTGATGACGACCCGACCCTACAACACTTGGCTGAAGAGCGAAATATGATTCTACCACTGACGTGGCCCCCTGATAAAAATCCTGGCTACGTGTCTGCGCTTAACCATATGCCCTTAGCAGCATGTTTTTTTCGAATTGCCCCCCCCCCCCCAGTGAAAATTCCTTAGCCGAGGCCCTGTCTTAACCCCACCACCCCGATCAAGCAATTCCTGGCGTTCGGCATAATTTAGAATTAGAAGCGAAAGTTGTACGTGCCCGACATACCTGGACACGGTCCTCCCCGCCCTCTGACGTCACGTGACCTTGAGTGCGATTGCTGCCACCGGCCGCAGGCCATCCCAGTCAGGGGCAAATAGCGAGCGCCGAAGCGACTCGAACCCGGGCTGCCACTACCGGGTGAGGTCAGAAGCCAAGCGCTTTACTGACTGAGAGCTACAGGGGCGGACCTTGACCTGAACTTGACACTAACTTCACGTAAATGAAGTCAGGTGGTAAAATGACTATCACTATCGAATTATACGTGGAAAATAGCCCATAAAACATGTGTTGCATGACTTTCGTAGATATTTTGCGCATAGTAGCCTTTTGTGACCTGACTTTGACCTTGACCTTTGCCAACAATCCCACTTTAGCTCATGCGGGATGTGTATCATATATTTGAGAGCACTTTGGGTGATCATGTTCGGAATCAAAGGCTTCGGATGGAAAGTATGGCCCATAAACTCAAATGCCCTCGATTTTGACCTTTGACCTGACCGTGACCTGATATGTGACCTCAATTAACACATTTATAGTATGATTTAGATGCGTCCCTTTGAGAGCTTTCGAATACCGCCTTGCGCGTCTCGCTGCGATCATTGGTTCCGTAGATAACGAGGGGGCAATATCCCCCCTCGGTCAATGGCGTTCGGCTGATCAAGCGCGGGTACCATACATGCTGCATAAGATGATTCGGACAAATAAATCAAAGGGTCGATATTTCCCTTGAATTCAGAGGAGCAGCTCCTCTGAATTACTTTGAATACTTGGACGCTGCTGTCCAAGTACCATACATGCTGCATAACATGATTCGGACAAATAAATCAAAGGGTCGATATTTCCCTTTAATTCAGAGGAGCAGCTCCTCTGAATTACTTTGAATACTTGGACGCTGCTGTCCAAGTATTTGTCGGGAAATCCCTGCATTGTCCAACAAACTGTCAATTGAGAGCTAAAACAGTTGTATCATATATATATAT